>JAGDQP010022451.1:0-25008 GCA_022664845.1 Lepisma saccharinum
CAGATCTAATTTGGAGAGGGATTGGCAGTTTGGTTCTTTACATACTACCAGGTAATATATGGTATTAATATTATTATTATCCCAAGGAATATATGAAGTGCTTGTTTACAGAGAAGCAAGCCGAAATAAAAGGAAACGTATTTCTGTGTGTTGGTTTGCCAAATTTTCTTTCAAGCAGATTTTTTTTTGTGATGTTCGGTAAACTTACATTTTAAAGGAATATCTCACTACACTGGGTTCGAAACCAGCGGTCGACGAACCTTACTGAGTTTTTAACAGTGTGTTTCCTCAGTTATACCAGATAAATGTCCTGATGGCACCTTCAATTTAGACCTGTCCGACTCCTTCCCGCTTCCTTTCTCCTATAATATTCCGACTTGAGCCATAGATTCCTTGTGGACATAAAAAATTCAAATTCAAAGTTGTAATGAATAGTGTCTAAAACTACAACAAATTATTTCAATAATGGTCATCCCAGCGTCCATCATTGGAAAAAATGTGACCAAACTTTTATGGCAAACTTATGGTCATGGAGATTAAATAATCATTCTCAAGTTGAAATAAAACAAATAACAGAATTACGATTTCGCCCTCGAATTAGCCGAGAGTTTAGCACGCTCACTATTTGCGCGCGTGGTCATGGGTTCAATTTCCGCTGAAGACTATTGAGAGGAGTGGTTTGGAGCTCACTTTAACATAAACCTCTCGTCTCGTCCTTAGAAGCTAATAAGCTCGCTTAGGACGTTAATAATATCTCAATAGATCAGGGATTTTTATTTTTTAATTCAACCCGGTAATGAATAATGAGTGTTCAGAACTGGACAATAACCGGTTATGGACACTTCTTGCTTTGCAAAACGGATCTAAGTTATAATTGTTTTGGCCATTTATATGCTTGAAACAAAGCCATTTTTAATAGACAATAGTGGAGAACAACAAAATAATTCATTATTGTAATATCATGAATAAAAAAACGAAAGTTGCGGTGTGGTTTTCCGCGTTCTTTGCTTTTAAACTTTCCGTTATTGTTACTACGGCCATTGGAATTCAATTGACAATTAGATAGTGAATCATCATTATTAGGCTGCGAAAATATTACAAAATGTCTCCAAAGACACCATCTTGGATCCAAAATGGTGGACCCGAAAAATTAATTTTCAACACTGCTTGAGCTAGAGATACGAAATTTGGCATAAAAGTCTGTTATCAAGATTAGTTTAGGAAAATTTTACATTTTGAAAAAGTCGCCATCTTGAATACAAAGTGACCGCCAAACTATTGTTGTATAGAGTTCATAGCCTAAACCGCTGGGGCTAGAAACACAAAATTTGGTATAACGGTATATCATCACTAGTAGGTTACAAAACTATTACAAAATGTCTCCAAAAACGCTATCTTGGATTCAAAATGGCGGACGCAAAAAATTCATTTTCAACACCGTTTGAGCTAGAGATACGAAATTTGGCATAAAGGTGTGTTACGAAGGGAAGTTTAGAAAAATGTACAATATGTTGAAATGGTCACCATCTTGGATTCAAAATGGTTGCCAAAAGCCATTTTCCACACCGTTTAAGCTAGAGGAATGAACTTTGGTATGAAGGTGTTCCATCACGAATAGACCACGGCAATATAAGAAAATGTTAACAAAAGTAATTCAAAATGGTAGCGCCCTCAAAATTTCCAAACCAGGTGACGGGATATAAGAGTTTTTTTCTTTTTTTTAATTTTTCACATGTAGCGGACTGACATAAATATCCAAGAGCGTTGGATGTGATTGGTGAACTTCATATTGAGAAAGCCTGGTATTTATAGTAATTTTGATAATACAAAGCTATTACTGACCTCTGGGAACGAATTTTCAAAAGTATCCTGAAAAAAAAAAAATATTAATTGTTTTGAGTGGCACATGAAACGTTCACATGGTGAGATATTTTCTTTAGCCGTGTTACATTGCACTGGGAAAATGTATATATCTTATACACCTTTACTGATTTGACAATGGCAGTTTCTGTCACTATTTGAAAACATTTTGCATCCATGCTAACAGAAGTTAAATTATTTTATTTAGCGCTTATGGCACCTTATCTAAGAATAAAGTATTTGCAGAAACAGAATTAAAATCCGGGAGATGTCAGTGATATTCTTAGTTTCTTTAATAAATCAAACTACAAGGAACAAATTTGGATCACTTTTCTCGTTACTCACTGAAGAAATCCAGCGAGAAAAAATAGTATACCGAACTTTTATCACAACATATAGTGCACAGAATTTACAAAAATACAAAATTGGTTTAGCATTGACCCATTAAAGGAAAGGGAGCTATTGTTTAAATAATACGCTTTCCAGTTCATTTGTTGCATCCATACACTTTTCCTTGTGTGCCGTTATTGAGTGTTTTCAGTAGACAATTAATAATATATAATGAAATATTTAAAAAAAACGACAGGTTGAATTTAGAGGGTAAATAATATAGGCTGTTTACAAATAGGAACGTAATAATCATGAACCGAATGTGAAGATTTCAAGTTTCATTTGTTTCCTAGATCCGCTTTCTTAAAACGGTATTGTAAGCACAATGTGTCAGCGGCGCAGTCACGGGGGTTACAGGAGTACAAGGTAGCCACCAAAGTAAAGTAGGAGAATTATGACAATGCTTTCTCAAACTCTCCTCAATATTCTGGTTCATTTATTATGATACTTCCTTATGTCGAAGTCTGATGACCTAATCCCTTTTAATTCAGTCAGATTTTGAAAAATATGTCCGGGTGATCTCTCAGATCTTAATGAAATGGCAATCTTATATTGTAGATACAAATTCATGAAACACGTAATTAGGTTTCTTCGAAGTTTCAGGCCAATTTGTTTTGACTTCAACAAATTTAAACTGCTTTTTCTCAGGAACTATTGAATGTATTTCCATTTTGTTTGTTTTTTTCCTCTGAAAGCTCATTAAAATCACTTTAAAATGCGTACACATGAACTATGTAGGATGATTTTGTGGTGTGATATTAATGGAAAACTAAATTTTTACCTCCTTTGTGAGCCTCAAAATCTCAAAATATCAATGCCCGAAAATGTTCAAATTCTTAAGTCTGTTAGACCCATATCTCAAGTTGAACATACATAAATTTCACGGTTTTTTATATTCCTGGCTCCATTTTTACACTATATTTTGATAATCCCACTTACATGGACCATTCCATTGAAAATCAGCGCAGAAAAGTGTCATCCAAAAACAGACCATCTCCGAGTTTCCGGAAATTTGATGGGTTTATAGTACTCAATGAGTAAGTCACCATGCAAATTTTTAGTCCCATATGCCCTATAGAATAGTCAATTTTTTTAGTTCGCTAAGATATCCTCAAATTGTTATATAGAGGATGGAACAAACCTTCAAGCAACATGTAACACACCTACATCGGAAGAATAAATAAATTAAAGGGCATATGACATCATTTTTTACCTTGAATATTGGATAATGAGACCCTTCGGATTGTTTTTGAAAAAAGAGTATTTGGTAGTTCTTCTTGTAACGTAACACGTATGAGAAAATTAATCTGGGATTGCCATGGGATGAGGAGATAGAAAATAATATGCGTCTCTATGTGGCCAATAAAGGCAGCATGTAGAATGTGATCTTTAAATAAGGATACATTCAAATAAAGTGGAACTGAAGAAGAATGTAATCAACTTTGGTGGATATATACACCTACGAGAATTTTCTTGTATAATTTTAATAGGTCGCTGGGCAAGGAATTAATATTCTTTACGTAACTAACATTGCCTGCCACATCTGCACCAAGTAACTTGTGTATGGTACTTTGGGATGGAATATCAACATACAACCGTTGTGGAGTAACTTATGATTCTGAACCAACGTATTACAAAGCAAGAATTGGCGACAAGGATTTGATTTATATTAAGTGTAGACTGTATTGGATATGCTATTCTGGAGTTACTTGTGATTGTTTTATGATGATATAGAGTGATTAAAACTATCCAAATACATTTCAGTTATATATCGCATTAATTTTTGGTTCCATTTTTGTTATTACACGCTTTTATTAACTTACTCTGAAATCATGTTTCATCTCTTTTACCCAATCTTGCAACGTTAATTTAACTCACTTTCCGACGTCATACAAGGATGAAATGTTGTACAGCGACGTAAGTTGGGTGACAATACAACATTCCGTTGTTACTTTCATTTTCAGATATATATCGTCTTCAGGGAAATTGACACATTCATGGTCATTAATTCAAATAGATTTTTAACGGTCAGAAAACAGGCCCACATTTGCTACTTTCACACTAATATGTCAATTGATTTCTAAATTTTTGACTGCAGTTGTGTTTGTTTCTCAGAGGTCACTGTCAGTTTAGCTTTAAACAGAACACCTCTGGTAGGCGTACTGGGCACTTCCAAGGTTTATATTGCTCACTGTTGTGCTTCCAGTGTTTACGTTCTGAGAGCAACCTGTAACTTTTTCATAACGAATTTTGTGCAGTAAAGTTTCGGCCGTGAGGCCATGCATTCTATCTGTGATGATGTGTTGGCTTGCTGTGGAACGTATGTAGTTGGACTGGGTGCAACTGTCGCCTCCCTGTTTTACCATGTTGGATAATAAGTCAAAGGAGAGGGAGGGATGGCATAGGATGGTCAAGTCAGATTGTTACACAATTGCAGTTGTTTTGCAAAACGCTTATGTATGTTACGTTATTCTTTCAAGCAAATGTCATAAGTCTTTTGTGACGAAACTTTTTTGTAATATTATTTCCAATATTGACCAGCACTTGAGGTCGTTGTTTGCTGGGACTCACTGTTGCCTACGGGATAATATCAGTATACTGAAACGTACATATTTGTATGTGCAGTGCGGTGGATGACGTCCCAAGAAAGTAGATTACGTATTCGCGCCGACGCGGACGGTTGGAGTGGAGCGGTTTATGGAATGAAAGTTGGGAGGGTCTTGGGAAAGGAACGCGAGCAACGTCAGTTGCCTGCGCACCATTACAGTGTGCGGATCACTCCTAGACTGAGCCCCTGTCTGACGTCACGATTTCGCAATGCTACGTTCAATAGAGCAAAGATATTCGATCAAATTTTGTGATAGACTCGAAAAATCGGTTTGGAAGGCAATGGCCATGATTAAGGATGCTTACGCGCATGAAGGAAGCACTGTCCCATGGAATGGTTTTCCGCTGGCGCAAGATGTTTCGGGGGAACAGAGAGGAAGTTGACGACACAGAACGCCCTGGACGTTTGTCAACAACACAGTGCGAGGAAAATGTGCACAAAGTGAGAGACGAGATCAAATCCGATTGAAGCCTGAGTGTTAGATTGTTACAAGAAGAATGCAATATTCCGAAAACCAGAGTGCATTGCATTCTTACAGAAGATTTAGCCAAGAAAAAGGTGTGCGCCAAGATGGTCCCCAAGGTGCTGTCGGAACATCAGAAAGATGCTTGTGTGACAATCTCCCCTGCAATGTTGGACCGCTATGAAAGTGACCCCCACTTTTTAGATAACGTGTTTACTGGTGATGAGACATGGGTCTTTGAGTACGACCCCGAGTCATAAAGAGAAAGTGCAGAGTGGCACATGAAGGTTTCCCCGTACCTGAAAAAAGTAAGGATCAACAAGCCGCCGCTGAAGGCGATGTTCATCGTCTTTTTCGACTCAAAAGGCGTTATCCACAAAGAGTTTGTGCTACAGGGAGAGACAGTGAACAGTATGAACGTGGAATCGTCGATGCGGGAAAAGAATGCAACGCGTCAGGAAGAAGATCTTTGCCCACTCGAGGGTGCACCACCACGACGCCCCGAATCATATCTCCTTCCTCGTGAGTGAGTTCCTGTTCAAGCACAAGGTGGCAACGCTGCCTCAGCCACTCTACAGCCCCGATTTGGCACCGCCGAACTTCTTTTTGTTTCCAAGAATAAAAGGAAGTTTGAAAGGCAATTATTTTGGAACGCTGAATAACGTCAAAGATGTCGTGACGAGGTGCCTGAACGAGATTCCCGTCGATTCCTTCCAGGAATTGTATACTCAATGTATGAAAGTGTATATTCAGTTGAACAATATGTGAGGAAACCATTATTAAAATCCAAGAAACTGTATTCAGTGAAATAAAAAACACTGCAACTTATATAGTCTCTAGAATACAGTGATATGACAAAAATTCCTCGGAAGTTGTATCTCTAATTTTTTATTGCGTGGATACCCTTGTTTGTATGAAATTATTCGGCCATTTGGTGTTATTTTCTCACAAATTATAAACTAAGCTAACCTGCACTACACTAACATAACTCTACCCAATCCTAACCAAACCTAAACAAAATATGTCCGGGAATAAAACATTCCAATTATACATATGAATAAGAATATATCGATTTTACCTTATTTGTGACACATACATATTTATTAGAAGTTAGCACGGATGCAGCAAACACCGTTCTTGTAACAAACAATAAACAATAACAACATCAATAAAAAATATAACAACAAAGACTTATGCAATAAGAAATAATATCAAATTTTCTTCTTTTATTCTAGATTCATATACCAAGCCATTAGAAATTTACTTTCACTGAGGCAGAAATCTGGTGGCAAAGGAAGATTATTGTAAAAATGTGATAATCTATATACAAGAGATCGCTGGACCAAAAACGATCTCGGTTTTGAGAGGTAGAAATGATGTTGTGAACGAGAATTTCGTCTGGGTACTCTTAGGTTAAAAAGTGGAAGAAGGTCCTGAGTGTGCCCTGCATTATTTTATAAAGACATTTTAAGTCATTTAGTTTTCTTCGTGTGTCTATGTTTTTCAAGTCAAGAAAATTCAGAATGTCTACGTTTGATTTGTGTTGGAGATAGGGTACCCTGTGTTGTACAAAGCGGATAGAGAAATTTTGGACTTTGTGCAATTTAGATAAGTTGGTTTCAGAAGCCATAGACAAGATAGATGAACAGTATTCAATGGTAGGAAGTACACAAGTGAGAAAATATGACCGAAGAGCTCTGAAATCTTTAATATCGGTAAACCTGTAGAGAAGTCCAAGAAGTTTGAGTGCTTTAGAAGTTACGAATTCAATGTGAGGAGTAAAATTGAGTTTTTCATCAAATATGATACCCAGGTCTTTGTAATGGTCTACCCATGGTATATTAGATGAGGCTAATGTGTACGTACATTTTGTGTTATGGGTTTTCAGTGAGAAACACAATGCAGCAGTTTTGCAAGGATTGACCTTCAGTAACCAATTATTATACCATACTTCAACAGAATCTATAGCGGTTTGAAGGAAGAAAGTATTTTCTGTAGATTTAATTGTTTTAAAACTTTTGCAGTTATCAGCATAAAGAAGTACCGAGCAGGAATTATTTATCTGTTTACATAAGTCATCAACGAAGAGAGAAAATAAAACTGGCCCTAAGGAACTTCCTTGAGGGACACCTGAAAGCATGGGGAGACACTTGGATATGCTACCAGAGAAGACGACACGTTGTTCTCTGTCGGTCAAATATGATGTTAGAAGTTGAAGGAGGGGTCCGTGTATACTAAATCTGGAAGCAAGCATGTGTATAAGAAGTTTGTGATTGACAGTTTCAAATGCTTTGGAGAAGTCTAGGTATATGACGTCAAGTTCTTGTCTATTTGCTAGGGCATCCGTGGCGTGAGACAGTAGGACAGCTAAGTTGGTTTCACAGGATCAATTCGGTACAAAGCCATGCTGGGAGGGAGAAAGAAATGGGAGGACATGGTTTTGAATCCTGTCTGTGATGATTTTTTAACAAATTAAACCGAGGGCAGAAAGAAGGGAAATAGGTCTATATGAACTAACACAGGATTTTTCACCTGTTTGTAAACCAGAGTAATATTTGTTGTTTCCAGGAGTTTGGGAAATAACCATCCGAGAAGCACCTATTGAAAAGAATAATGAGAGCTGCAGACAATGGTTGGGCTAGTTTAATCAGAAATACGGAATTTATTTTGTCAGATCCAGAGGCTCTGGAGAATTATGTAGCCATTTGAAAATGACGTCACAGA
Source organism: Lepisma saccharinum (assembly GCA_022664845.1). NCBI lineage: Eukaryota > Metazoa > Arthropoda > Insecta > Zygentoma > Lepismatidae > Lepisma > Lepisma saccharinum. The sequence goes on from JAGDQP010022451.1 coordinate 8,046, forward strand.
TGGGATAAATTTTACGCTAGCGCTAATTCTTTGTGTTGCATATTCAAAAGTTTTACAAATGCACAAAAAAAAACATGAATAAAAAATACGACCTTGAAAATATTCCTCCCTGAAGAAGTTAAAAACATATTTTAATATTTTATTATTACAGACTCCTTTATCCTAAAATAAATACTAGCCGCATCGCTAATTTTATTTAATTAAAAAGGACTTTAAAAATAATTAAAAACGATTTTTTAAATAATACGCTTTTTCAAGCAATGAAAAATGGACCAGAAAGTAAAAAATCATAAATATATGAATCTGAAAATAAAAGCGTGGGTGTGCTTATATATTATGATTTTATGATAAGGTAATCAAGAACACCCACCAATTTATTTTCCAATTCATACATTTATTTTTAGTTTTAGTCCATTTTTCTTTGCTTAAAAAGCGTGCTTTTTAAAATTCCTTTTTTTTACAAAATAGTATAGCACAAATACAACTTCCTTTAACTTGTTGTAGACATAATATACATAGATGTAAAAATTAGGCATAATTCATGTATTGACTTTTCCATCCCTTCTCTCTACCTGTTTTCTAAGTGACACTAGCCTACGTTACTGCCAGTGACATTAAGAGGAACCCACGCGTTTTGGAATCCGTTAAAACATGCATATTCAATTTGGTGACAAAAGTCTGTGTATTATTTGTGAAGGAAAAGCTTACAATCATCCCTACCATTTGGCCAACTTTCATACGAAATTACTTCTTACACTTAGAAGAACTCAAATTATTTGATTGAAAGTAGAAAATAAAGGGGAAAGAAATAAAAAGTTATCTGAAATTGGATGGAGGAAATTATCCAAAGTAAAATTACTACGTAATTGTCTTTGAGAACTAAGATTCGCAGTCTCTTTAAAAGACTTTAAACGATCTCTAAATTTGGAACACCGTTAAATGCTATCCTTTACAGTTCTAAATCGTCTTCACCTCATATCTTCTGTTTTTATGCTTATATGTATGTGTGTGCAAGTCTTATTCGGATTGAATATCTTTTATTCATTGTGAGTAGGTTATCGCCATCCCTTCCGCACACATTTACTAACCAATAGTATTGCAGATACAAAATTGGTCAGGCTATATCTAACTTCGTGTAACAAGAAATAAGTCCACCATCGTAAAAGAATTCTTGATTATCTTGTTTCATTGTATTTTAATTTCAATTCTGTTCTCTTGATTTTCTCTCTCTCTTTCTCATCTTTGAAATTCTCCTTTTATTCAACGAAAGTAGAACTTTAGTATCTTGTATTGTGCGCGTAATTGCACCTTTATTCTAGTACTTGTAGACTCGCTTTTATACCCGATCCTTCTGTTCAACGTTTCACCCTCCATTGGATCTACTTTTGGAAGGCTTGAGGGAATAATATTAACGGAACACATCTGCTACACAATAAGGGTTGCAAAGGTCCTCTATTTTGTCTGCTAGTTAACAACAAAAGAATTGCCTGGAAGATCAAGTACAAATATTACCAGAGCAATTATGATGTAGAATATTAGCGCACAAGATAATGTTGACATACGATCTCCTTCATACAAAAATATTTATGGTAACAGGTCCAAAATACACAGAAAAATTGAATCGGTAGTTAGAAGAAGAAAATAAATTCCAAAATCTGTTTTATGGGAAATTAAACAAAAACTGTATATTTTTATTATTATTTAATGAGACGAAACTATATTTTTACTGAATACTTAGAACGGTCTTCTGATCCTTGTGTACTGTTCAAGCAGTTTCTACGTATTATATATATTTTTTTCTTGTAGAGCTAAAAAAGTTGGTGGACTTATTTCCTTCTTCCAACTGATGGAAAAAATGTATGCTAAGTTGTAAGTGGTGAGACATAAGTATGGAAAAATTGGCCAGAAAAATGTTATTAAAACCATTAAATGAATGTTATTTAGAAGAAATTTATGCACAATGAACTCTTAAGTTACAAGGAAGTGATACATTCAGATTTTTTTCCTGCTCCCCACTGAGAGAAATTTCGCGCTAGGAATGGGCAAAACTGCTGTTATTCCGTTACAGTAATAGCAATAGTGTGCAATAGAGTGACGAGCTAAGTAAGGTAGATTTGTTCATACTATAATTGTTAAAAATGATCGTATGTAATTATCGGAGCTTAAACTAACTGGTGGGGAGGGAACAGAGTATCAAAACACAATTTAATCAGGAAAGTATAAAGCAGATAGGCACAGTAGGAGGGAAAGTGTAATTCAATTTCACTCTGAATTCTATAATATTTTGATATTTCAGTCTGTTTATGAACTACACCGACAAACTTCTGGAGTTGATTCCTCACTACAAAACAAGAAGAAATTATTCTGGCAACTTTTTAAATATCCATAGTTTCGGAGCTGCAGGCTGCCGAAAACATGGAAAAATGAACTTTACAGTTTCATATTTCTATCACCAGGAACAGTGGAGCTGATGCGGCATGGTACCGCCAAAGATTTTAAATCTACACTATCCAAAATGCATATTTCAAAATTCGCAATTGGTGCATACGGGATTCCAAAGGAATTACGAGATTCCCAGAAATTATCTGAAATAACGATGGGTCAAAATTTGCCTGAATGGGACGGTTTTCTACCAGGAAACAATAATTCATTTGCGCCAAGTCGATATCTCAAGTAGATTCCATGTATCTAACGATTTGTTTTAAAAAAATGTGTATTTGCATAAGTAGTTGCATAATGTAAGAATTGCACAATGTCACAGAATTTTTTATTTTTTATTTGTTATCAAAGAGATTGAATATCATTGCCCAATTGGATGCTATGAATGATGTATGTCATCTTTACTCACACGGGGAGTCGTTTAATTCATGCTCATTTCAGCCTACCTCATCTTCAGAAATATTCCGAAATTTCCTACTTCCTTTGGGGAATCCCTTGCGCATCCATTGAGGAATTTTCAAATATGCATTTTCAAATGCAGGTTTAAAGCTTTTGACGATACTATGCCACATCAGCTTACTGTTCGTGGTGATAAAAATGCAAGACTCTTAAGTTAACTCCCCCACGATCCGAAACTATGCATATTTTGTAAATTTGTCAAAGGAACTTTCCTCTTGTTTTGATGTGAGGAATCACCAGAAAGTGTGAGGAAACAGGAGCACCCCGAGAAAACCCACGCACACGATGTTTGTCCAAAACAAGCCGACATGTCATGAACAGGGATCGATCCGACGACCTTTAGCACAAGAGGTGAGCGCTCTACCAACTGAGCCACCGTGGCCCAAACACTTTGTTGTATACACCATGCCCAGACCGTGGATCCCCATCGAAAACCCGTGGTCTCCTTCCAAAACGAAGTGATAGGTACGTGCTTGAGTAAATATAAGAACGGAGTGGGTAAACCGGAGCCCGGATCTAGGGAAATACAAAAGGGTATTTGCCCCTATGTCGAATCCGTTGGGAGAATGTGGAGTGCACATTTCCGATATGAATGTGTTAGATTTGGCGGGCGGCAGAGGTAGACAAATGGCTGTGTCGGTATCAGGCGCACTATTTCGTAGATGGAGTAGGTGTTCATCTCTATCAGTTTGCCAGAATTTTGTTCTTGGATGTTTTCAACCATGCAAAATAAATAACTATAACTGGCCAAGTACAGTAATTGTGCCAGGATTTTCAGTTTGAGTATTATAAACCCAAGATTTGGAAGCTCTAAGTAGAATTTTAGGATTTCTATTTATTTTTACCGTAAAAATATAATGCTTGAAAACACCCATTTGGTAGGTTCTCGCAGAATTCCTAGACTCTGACCTAGAGACACTTGTTCCTCTGCCTTAATTAGTTTTTGCGGAGAGGGACAATCTTGACGTCACAGTATTCTCGATAGCGTAATGAATCCTGGAGTGAAAAATTCCGTAAAAATAATGTCTTGACAGTTTGACACAATAAATGTTTTCATTGCGTATTGAGAAGAAAAAAAATACCTAACCTGACTTTTTCCAACCTATGTATTTGAATTTTTAAAAATGTTTAAAGTGTGTACTCTTTTATTAGCTAAAAGGAAGAAAATATTTTAATGGCATACAGATAACTTTTTCCGAAAGTATAAAGGAAAAATGTATTGCTCTTCAAAAATAAAATCTTTAGGTGAACGAGTATCGAACCCGGGACCATTAAAATATAAGTCCAATGCCTTACAAATTATGCAACAAAATGTACTAGTTCCGTGAGCTGTTTATACCGCTTCCCCAAACACTTAGCAGACGCCACTATTTACGAAGTGTACACACCTCATGATTATCCTCTTCGGAGGCAATTCTCTGCTCTTTTGCTCTGTTCTGCCAGCAGTTCTTTTTTTTTTTTCAAAGAAACAGTGTATTTTATCCTTGCTTCGGAGAAAAATAGCAGATACGCCTCGAGCTGCTATTTTCCACCGATTGTAGTAGTGATAGCACATTAGCTGAAATAACAGTGAGAAAATAGCTGCTACGCTGGTTTTGTCCATCTTTATATCGCTCCAATTTTTCAAGGATTTTCTATTTTTTTTCTTTCTTTGTGCAGTGTATAGATACGCGGTCCCTTCCAGTTATCAAATCCGGCATAAACTAGATTTTCAAATTTCTGGCGTTTATTGCTTTCTTCTAACTGCCGATTCAATTTGTCATTAACGTGCTCGAGGCATGAACTCAGGTCTCGTAGACGGTAGTTGTGTAGTTTAGCCTTTATAGAACAAAGACTAGTAAGTTGCTGGTTTAGCTGAGGCGCGAGGAATACTCCATCCCGAATTACTCCATAACCAGAAGGCGTGACACATACTACTTGTAGATTTAATGAATGGACCTTAATACAGTACTTTTGGCATTTTCATCGTTTCCCGGGTTAAGTATTCAATAATATGTAATTCCACGGAATTTAATATAGTTTAACAGAGAACAGTAGTAAAAATCTTAAACGTTGAATATTTTGAGAAGATTATTATTAGACAAACTATTTAGGCTGAATCCAAGCCAGTTGTCCCGCGTTTTTAGTTTTATGTCCATTATTCAAATTTGGTTACAGATATATAGAAAATTACTTATACAACCTAAAGTTCGTTACGCACTTCAATAATGAATACCATCAACATTAAAGAAACATTAAGAGTAAATTCAAAATTATGTCAATACACTTTTCGGGGATAGGTCTGTCCGAAAAGTGTATTAACTAAATTTTGAAGTTACTGTTCATTTTTCTTCCAAATTAATGGTTTCATCATTAAAGTACGTAACAAAATATAGGTTGTGAAAGTTGTTTTCTATTTATCTGTAACCAAATTTGAATAATGGACATAAAACGAAAAAGGCGGGAAAAGTTAATTGGATGTACCATTAAAATGAATGTGCCTTGGAATTTTGTACATAAAGAGAAACATTCATGCTTTAGTGTAAAGTTGTCACATTTGAAGGATGCGTTTGTAGTCAATCAGTATTCGAGGCGCAGGTATATGGGTAAGATAAATAAACCCGACTATCTTGGGATAATAAGAAAAAGGACCCAAAGGGCTAATTAAGATACAATCCCGGCATTCATCTAATGAAACTGAGCAAATACTAAAACCGTTGCTATTGTTCATTAATTAAAGAATTTGTTTTGTAATATGTAACATTGTAAAGTGCAGTTTCACGTGCTGATATTTTTCTTTCCATTGATATAATCATATAATCCATTAGCTTCACAGATGTCAGGTGTGTACTTGCAATATTCTTTGACTTTGCAATTGTTATCCTCTAGCCAAATTAAAAGATTTCATTACCTTTAAGTATATTCTAATTTGGAAAACTAGAATGCAAGAGCAACGATTTATTGTTTTAACGATTAAAACGATCTCAGCTACTCATCCTTAGCTTTTTACTGTACCTTTGAACAATGTATTGTAAGCAGTACTTTTGGCAAATAGATTTATTTTAAGAATAAGAAGTAACAGAGTTAAAAAAAAATCTCGTGCATAGATGAGTACTTGAAATACATTATAAATGTTATTTTCCGACTTACAAAGGGAACAACGCCCCGCCATGTAAATATATATATATATATAATTTTGACAAAAGAATTTCAAGTGTGGTATCATAGAATGTTATTTCAAACTATAGTGTTAAAAATATAAAAGTAAACTTGACATTTGCTAGTAAATAGCTGTCATAACGACATATCTGTTTCATACACATGCCAAGGCTTCCGTAATTATTATGGGTATCAACCGTGTGAGTGTTTGGAGAAAAACCTTCTGTACGCTTTTCTCCTGAGTGTTAAGTGATGTAATGAGTAAGCGATATTGGTTCAAAGAGAAGCGAATACTTCATACTGAACCACATAATTTCTCTTTATAATCCCAATATAATGCCCGTTTATTATAATACATAAAATTGTACAAAAAAATTAAATACTTTTAACGTACTTTTTAAAATTGTATATATGGCGTTATTACACCTGTCGAGCTTGCCGAGCAACATGCTTGCCCGAGCTTGCTCGACAGTGTGATAGCGCTTCACACTGACGAGCTTGCTCATCAGCAAGCTCGACAATGTAGTAGCAAAAATTGTATCAAGGATGATCAAGGGCCGACTCGATGAGCAAGGTGATAAGCAAACTCGATAGTGTAATAGCAGAAAGTATACTCGAGGTTCCTCGAGAGCAAGCTCGTCCAGCAGACTGTTGAACAAGCTGGTCACTATTCATCCTCTCTATCATCTGTCAAAAGTTTGTACCTGAAGTCCTTTTAGCTTCGAAGATATGAGGACCTGAAGATCAAATAACCCATAAGATACAACGCTGAACGGAAACTTTGAATAGCTTTTCTACAAAATCACAGGAATCAAGACATGTCACTTTGGCCCTTCACCGACGAACTGCATCTGTGCTTAAAGTAACACTCTCTGCCATGGGCAAAATACGTGACTAGGAAAAGCTTTATGATCCCCTAAATGTATCAAAGTAGCGGTAATGTAATTCTGCAGCTCAAGTAATGCTGCTTACAATTAAAGTTTTTGTACGAAAACAATAGTAGTCACTTCTACTTTTTAAATAGAGCAATAAAAAACCTGCGAAATTCCATAATTTTGACCGAGTTTCCCTACATTTCTGATATACTCTGTTTACTCAAATATTATCTGAACATATTATTTCAGACGTGTATTCAAAATATTGAATTTGGAAGGTTTATATCTTCCTCTCATGAAAGAATCAAAATTGACAACTGTTGCTTTTGTTAAAATAAAAACTTTAATTGGGAGATACGTAAACAGTAATTTTGACATTGTAATATATTGAACGTCCATACTCAGGATCAAAGGAAATAAATAGGATAACTGCTACAATAAACAATAATCATGAGTATTAAATCAAAACAGTGAAACGAAAAAACGGAATACATAGTAGAATGAAAACAGGTTGTGGACACGAATTTTCAGTTCTGCCCGCAGAAAGGGAAAGAAATAGTAAACAAACTTCGAAACATATAACCGAAGACCTTTTTGAAACTCATATTTCTGTCAAATGACTACAATGTACAACACAACACATCTGGGACATTTCAAGCATTCTAGAATTATCAATTCTCTGCAAAATAGCTGTATTTTCGAACAACGGTAGCTATTTTGAAGGTTTCCTCTAATATGCACTCTTCTCATTAATAACTTTATCTTCCCATAAGAAAGAATGAGAAGACAATACTGTGGATGCAGGGCCAGTCAATATGGTTGAAGTGCCTCGGCCCTTTCGTCTCTTGACTTTACTCTCTAGGCCAAGAGAACAGTCTTAAGCTACCTCTATTCTATTCCTAACTCTATGGATAGATATTAACGAATATAGAACTAATATTTTACCTCACACGTGAATTCATTGAAATTACCAAGGATGTTATAATGAGAGGATAAGCCAAAATTGAAAATCCTGAACCCGAACATACCAACCTCAGTCTGCTATATCGGTGTTCAACTCCAGAATTTAAAAGAGTGACTTAAAATAAAAATGCGCAATTAACATTATACATTTAATCAAATCAGCATATCGATATTTAAATTAAAACAAAGAGTATTCTTCTATTAATCCTTGTTGTTCATACCAAGATATCAGACTGACGTTGTTACGTTCGGATTTAGTTGCTTTTATTTTGGCCTATCTTCTAATTCTTACATCCTTGGATAAGTCAAAGACGTCATGTGTGAGGCAACCTATGGGTATTTTAATAAACGTTTGGTAGATATTAATAATTTTATTCTTATTCGAAAACAAAGGTATTCTAAGTTAATGAAGAATAAGGAGATAAACATTGTAATTATGTCTCTATTAATAGTGAATCAAGGACATTTATTTCAATTTCTGTGTTGAAGATCTAAAAGAAAATCAATAATAAGTCTCTATAATGTTCGACAGTTTGTGCTATGTATTTTACCCTAGGAGTAAGCTATTTTAAGAGCAATTTAAGTAAAACATGTAAGGGCCTCATGCTATGATACAATTGCATGTTAAATATTAAATTACTAAATACAGAAATAAAGGTTCTTTATCTATCCCACAGAATATAACGGATTTGAAACACATAAGCAGTCACAGTACTAATTACCACTTTATATAAACTTGTTCGTTTTATGAATATGTAATTTTTTGCAAGTTTACCATGCAGCGAAAAGAGGGAAATCACAACTTAGTACACGCTGAGTATAACAGTAACAACGCAACGAATAAATACTCCATATTTGGCTTTTCCAGAGTTCATGCGAGAACCTGAAAGTCTGCTCACTTAAAATATATATATACCGATATACTGTACAGTTGGCAACATGACTGCTCCGCATTTCCACTCTTTTTTAATTCCATTATGCAACCAAGTCTTTTGCAAAACTTTACCACATTTCTCTGTGCGTGAAACGTTTATACAGCTGTCTGCATCTCGTATTACTTAAGCAAATCAATAATCATTACAGTAGTAAAACCGTTCTTCACATTTCTGATGGTGATAAATAGTATTTAACATCCATTCTTTATGCGAGTCACCAAAGCACGCAGAACAATATTCATCCCCAATTTTCAAATCTGTAACTCCCTTCAAACTCAAATATCAAAGTTGAAATTTCTACTGAAGTTTCTCCTGACATAAATAGAATTAGGGATGCTGGCATGTATCTGACTTGTGAATAATTAATTTTTATATTTTCCCATATATGCCTTCAATAGGCATAAAATACGATTTTTTTTTGGATTTTCAAAAATTTATAAAATATTAGGTAAACATATATCTGACTTCATATTCTGTACCTTCAACATACTTTGATTTGTAACAGTGTACATGAAATCAACTTTAATGTGCAATCTCTTCCGGGCGGAAAAAAGCGCCCTGAAAACCCGAATTATTCTTAATTCAACAATCACATTTGGATACAATTTTGACGACTTAGATTACGTTTTTCGCTTTTCATCCAGAGGACTAAAATTTTCATCAGATATTATTGGAAGTAATTGTTTCTGTTTGAATATCCTATGAAAAATAAATATGCAGGTATTACATTTTCCGTAAACATCTGTTAACAGAAATATGGTATGCGCCGCAATGCAAAAATGGCCACAATTAATTATTCGTCTTTTCTTTATAAAAATAAAAGAATACCCGTTTTGAACTACTCTCAAATAAGGAATAAAAATATTTTTAAAATACAAGGTGTATGCATAAGTAGTTTCCGGTTTACCTAAGAGATGGCGCCAGCAAAAAGTACGCATTGTATTCATTTGACACATACGTCATTTTGTTCGTCTGACATTAAACTACAAACACACACAAGTTGAGTCCGCCAAACACTAGCGTCTTTGTTTTATCGTTCAGTGATCATGTCGAAGTTTGTACCTGAAAAAGAACATTTGCGGCACGCATTGCTTTTCTTATTTAATCAAAAGAAAAAGGCTGTTGAAAGTCATCGTGTGCTGGTAGAAACATATGGTGAACACGCTCCATCGATTAGAACATGTGAGACATGGTTTCGACAATTTAAAAGTGGTGATTTCAATGTGAAAGACAGTGCGTGCTGTGGTAGACCACAAAAGTGCGAAAACGAGCAATTGCAGGTGTTATTGGAGGATGACCCAACTCAAACTCAACAGCAATTGGCTAAAGCATTAAATGTGTCACAAGAAACAATCAGCAGACGTTTACGAGCAATGGGGAAGATCAATAAACTGGGTAAATGGACCCCACACGATTTGAATGAACGTCAAATGGAAAATCGCAAAGTCACTTGTGAAATGTTGCTTCAACGACATGAAAGAAAATCATTTTTGTATCGAATTATGACGGGTGACGAAAAATGGATTTATTTTGAAAACCCGAAGCGTAAAAAATCGTGGCTTTCACCTGTCGAAGCCGGTCCTTCAACACCAAGGCCAAATCGCTTCTACAAGAAGACCATGCTTTGTGTCTGGTGGGACCAGAGGGGTATTGTGTATTATGAACTCTCAAAGCCCGGCGAAACCGTTAATGCACAACGCTATCGCCAACAAATGATTAATTTAAATCACACATTGATCGAAAGACGACCGGAATGGGCCCGAAGACATGGCAAAGTGATTGTGTTACACGACAATGCGCCGTCTCACACAGCAAAACCAGTGAAAGACACCTTGAAATCGCTTGGATGGGACATCCTTCCGCACCCGCCGTACTCCCCAGACCTGGCACCATCTGACTATCATCTCTTCGCATCAATGGGGCACGCGATCGCAGAGCAGCACTTCAGCAATTTCGAAGACGTTGGAAAATGGCTCGACGAATAGTTTGCAGTTTTTCTGGCATGGTATGCATCAATTACCTGAAAGATGGGTGAAATGTGTAGAAGCCGATGGCCAATGTTTTGAATAAAACAAAATTAATTTCCCTTGAAAATTACGTGTTTTCTTTACCACAATAACCGGCAAAAAGTTATACATACACCTGGTATTTGTTTGTGAAAGGGTTGGAACAACTAAGCTGGAAGAAAGTTGGTAGGTAGGAAATTCCTGGACCCCCTACGGCGGTTCGAAAAAAATCACATTTCTCATGGCAACACTGACGCAAGACCATATAGGCGGCCGAAACTTGTGGAATTGTAATCTACGCTTCAATTCCTTTCAAACGATTTATAACATGTCAAAATCGGTGAAGGGGTTCAAAAGGTATGACTGTTTTAGCCCAATCACATAATTTTCAAAAAAATGATAAAAAGGTATCTGTCTTCTGTCTATCTTTTCCCTTTAGCCCCAAATGATTGGTACCAGGGGGGTTTGGGGGATCAATTGCGGGGATCGTAGGGGTAAAATGCTTATTTGTTTATTGGAGTTACTGTTTTCGACATATCATGGTCTAATATCGACCTTTTATATGAAGACTATATTTACTTTTTACTCAATTTCAACCAAATGGTAACACAATGTGCACCTATGAAAAAAAATTAAAGGATGCAAATTTTGGGCAGAAGCGGTGCATGTATGTGGGTTCCCTTGGAACAACTATATTACCTGAAATCGAACTTTTGTATGAGGGCCGTGCTCAGTTTTCATTCGATTTCGAACAAATGAGGATACAATGTTTGCCTATAGAAAAACTTGGACAAAACCGCACAAAATTTGAACAAAATCGGCGTATGCATATATTTTTATGGACATTTTCAATAGGCAGCCTTACAAAATAGGTGATATCAGTAAAAGAAAACCTTTCGGGGTAAAAGGAAACGTGAAGCAAAAATTATACTCACAAAAGAAATGATATCCATTTTGCGAGTGACTTTCTTTGTGTCACAATCGCGGAAGTGTTTCCTTTGTAATAAAATTAAGAGACTTATTATCCTCCCTTCCGCCATAGCGACAAAGAGAGTCACTCGCAAAATGGATATCACTTCTTTTGTGAGTATAATTCTTGCGCCACTCTTCCCTTTACCCCGAAGTGTTTTTTGTACTGACGAGTTTTACAATAAAAGAACCAAGAAGTAAACTGTTATTTCTTAATTTTGACAAAACTAGTCAATGGACTTACATACTTTTACCAAGTACTTACAGTAGCCGTAGCTCAGATGCCAGAGGTTGGCTCCACTTTCGGAAGAATTTTTCTTCCAGTGTTTTTCTTCAGCCACAGCAGGTAATTGCCGAAAAAATATCTTATAAAACTAGGAAAAGCCTTACCCCCTTCCACCATCATCTCCCCACCCTATCTTGGTATGAGCCTAAGCTGCATCAAGGTCTTATCCACTGTGTTTATCCAAGCAAATCATAAAATCTAGAACGGGGAGAGCGGAAGGTATAAGTTTGCTACAAGAAACGATGCCAATATTTTAGGATCACAATGGATGGTGTGTACTGCCCACGCGCATTATAATTAATTTCGGGTTTGGAATACTTTTTAAATAGTATTTCTCGACTGTAATCCAATTTTTGTACATACACATTTATTTAGTTTCTTTCTGAGTCTAGAACTTCCAGATCGTGGCAACACTGGTTTCAAAGGCTATAAACTATTCCCGAAAGAAGGTATTTTCCAAATATACAGTGAAGAGACAATTTTCATTACCTGGTTCATTACAGTATTAACCATTGAACCCGACAAAATAACTTAAGTTAATTCTCACTATAGGAGGCAAACTCACAATAGTGCTAAAAGGTAAAGCAGCAGCCCTATCCCAGGGACTCTCCACATGAAGACAAACACATTAAGCAAAGAAGTAGTGCGATTGTATTGTCTCTCTCTTCTTAAAGATAACCTCTCTTCTACCAATTATTGTCCACAGTTTCTCTACATGCCTCTAATATTATGTTTATTTCTGTTGTTTTATATTTTCAGCACATGTGGAAGGATACTTGTTTTGTGTTAGAATGACTGTTAGTAAACAAATGAACATGTTTCCTGAATATTAAAGTAAGAGTGAGTTGGCTACATTGCACCAACCCTTCCATCTTGGTTCCTGCTTGCATTGTTTTTGAGAGTGTTCTACTGCAATTGTAAATCAGCTGTCTCAAAGTCGAATCATTACTATCGACTTGGTTAGAAGCAATGGTTGATCAAAGTCCACCATAGATTCAAGTAACCACATTCGTATCTATCTCTATTTTCTGTCATCAGAGAGCCAGTTTTGGTATCGTCAAAACAGTGCTCAATATTACTGGTTTATTATGAGATGTGTGTCCATGTTCAGAATTGGGTTGGCCACAAATAAACATACTAAGGGGAATAAACATTTTACTAGTGCAAAATTTCTATATCTATCTACTTAATTTTTTGATGTAGTCATAAATGTGTTTTAATTGTTTTTGTACTTATAAACAAACTTTTAAAAATATTCGGGTACTTGAAAAGTTATCTCCTGTAAATTGTGGCAGTTTTAAATTACTCGCTGTCTTCGAACAGTTGAGACTCGTTCTTTGAGTTGAGCGAAAACATGTAAGTCACTGGGAGTAAGATTATAATTGTTACTGAAATATTCCCATAGAAACCAGTAAATATTCTGAGCAGAAATGGACGTGGAAGCGCTTGCTTTACATATTTAGGTCTTCAATATTAATTTCTACCTAGGTATAAACATGTTGTAAGCGATTTTATTGCAATGTCTACGTTAACTAATGCTGTGGTTTAAGTATGTGTACCAAAACTCATTAAATCGTTAAAATTCTTTTGTCGAACAAACCATATTAAATTAACTGTTTTCATCCTATCTCAGTAAGCGATATTCATAAGTTAAGACCAAGGTAACCCAAGTTTCATCCTCTCTCCTGCCATCTTTTGCTGTTCTTTTCTTCATCGTCGAAATCGCATATTGATATTTCCTAAACTATCTGAAAAGAAGCGTGAAGGAAAGTGTTGGAATGTCGATTCGAACACTCAAAGTATCCAAAAAAATGATAGGAAGTTTTTTTTTCAGTTTGTTCCAAACAAAACTTTTACAATATAAATGGAGTGCTTATTTCTGATAGAACTATTATGATGTCATCAGATTTCTCAATCCAGGATAGGAAATTGTTTTTCTGCTCTCATCGAAAACTAGAACAAGGTAATACTTAAACGAAAATGTATTCGAGGTAGACAGAACTTTGGGCAAGTGTTACGATACTTAATATTGAAAGATCTTTCAAGTATCTTCTGTTTAAATTTACGTTTCTCTGTCTATCTTTGAGTTTGTTCGTCCGTTCTTTTGTCCGCTGACGTGTAACAGGCTAGCACACCAAAGAGAGGAAATAGAACGAAACTCATTTCGGCTACAAGACCACCAGCCTCGATTTGATCGTGTTATTTTAAATCTGGTGAGCCTTTTAAATTTAAGATACTTTCCTACAAAGTGTGATCAAATAAAAAAACTCGGCGGAACTCTTTGAAATGAAGGCAAGGTAACACGTCACTTTCTACCGTTGGTAACATAGAGCTTCCACAAGCCGCAGTTGGCAGGTTGAAGTTGGTGAGCGGATTGCAGGGCAATATACACCAGTGGCTGTACGGGAGATGCAGGGTCCCAAGGAAGAACAGAGTCACCCCCTTAGACGAGAGTCTGCCATAACTATGAATGACCATGCATTTTAAACAAGCAGGGTCGCCACAACACAAGAAGAGTAAACAACAAGCAAGATCAAGAAACAAAAATGAGAATGATGTTCTGCAAGCACTGTGGACGTATTGGAGTGAAATACGATCATTAAAGCAGTAATGCCGATATCTACAGCAATCAGGACCGGATTTTACCACTAGGCCCATTCGACCCGGGGCCTTTCACAGAGGCGCACTTTAGAAGGAAAAGTTAGAAATCGATATTTAAAACGCGAGACGAAAAAATATATTTAGCACCTATCCTACATAACTGACTTTAAGTAATTTAATTTTAGTTTAATTTTTACTTTAGAAATAGTAAAAAAAACTTAATATTTATATAAAATGTCTTTCCGGATCCACAATGGGTAGGTAGGGGCCTACCGTGCATTTGAATCCTGCTGCAAACGACGTGACTGATGTTTTCCAGAGTTTCCTAAAGTTTCGTCACACGAACGTCATAATAGCATCTTAATCAAGACACCGACCGTTAACCTCCCACACCCTATCCCGATCTAATCCAAAGATATCTATAGACCTTTAAAATTTTAAAATTATCCTAACCTCTCTTTTATGACAGTAGAAAGAAGCCTTGCTTTTCTCCCCCATTCGACCTTATGTCTTCGGAAGACAAATATTCCCGGAGATCGTGTCTAATGTTTAGAGAATTACTCACGTATTCAAAGCAAAAATTGACTTGGAGGCAAGGGCGTCGGCAAGGGCGTCAACAAGATGGGGAATTTGCCCACCTCCTAGATTTCAGATTTTATAAATTTGCTAATCTATTTTCATGTATTTTTTTGTTTGCTTTTATACTTTGAACTAAGTGCATTTCATATGAGTTCCTTGGGATTCTGCCTTCACAATTCCTCATTTATTTCCACATTCATTTTAATCTATGTAATTAAAATTACAAATACGACCATTTACACCCACAAAAGAAGCTTTCTGAAAAAAATCGAAAGTAAACCACGAATTATATTATTGTACCACCATGTAACTTCTTCTTTTTATTGAAGTCAATAGTGGTTCTTCTAGGAAGCCAATTACAAACAAACTTATTTACAGAGATCTAAAAGGCTCGAATAAGTCAAACGAAATATACACATTCTTTAAAATAATATATTACTGGCTTTCGTTTTAAGGTACCTTGGTACTCACACCTCCTACTTATAATTTTCAAACAAAGCAAGATCAATGCTGAAATATTAAACTCTGCAGTCTAATAGTTAATCAAACATATCAAATGAACTGTTTAAAATATTTAACCGAATTCTTTTAGCCTAGATATTTAAAGGCCCGTAGCTTACAACGACATAGCTCGAGATCTCAAATTTCTAATCAACAAAAAATATATTCAAATTTTGGATTAGTTAATTTGATAGATATTCTCAAATATTATCTGAAGTTTCTAAAATAGCATTGATGATTTACATTTTTCGATTATTTTTAAATACATCTAAATGGGGTTTGATTAGCGAGGGGATTTAAAACAAATCTGAATTTAATTTTTCAAAGTCTTTTAGGCAACTCCCTGTCTCAAACTGAATCAAACAAGATGGGAGAATTAATGGAATGAAGAAAGTGGGAGTAAACATGAGGAACTCAAGAATACCCACGCACACGGTTTGTTCACCAAATACCCACATGACACGAACCACAATCGAACCAGGGATCGCATGCATCAGAAGTAAGCCCTCTACAAAATGAGCCACAGCGGCACCAAACGAATCGGGAACTGCTCTCCTTCCTTTTGACTTGTGGAGGTTTTTGTGTTACTTCATCTGTAGCTCAACGATGGCCAGGAAATAGCAAGTGGCACACCAATGTCCTTAATGAATAGCACATTTAACAGTTGTTTCAATTCTCAGTACATTTCTAACACTAATCATAAGACGAAATTCCCATTCGTTTTTTGCAGTGGAAATTAACAGTACCTTTAACCGATGAAATTTCTGCAGCTCCCCAGAAACACTTTGTTGTTGGTCTGCATTAAGTCTGATAATGATTTTTGTAGATCAGTTTTAAATAATCAATACAGCATGCGCTGGTAGTAGTTCTGTAAATTTTATCCATAGCACAATTTAACCATGAGAAGTCATGTAGAACCGGAAATTTACTTAACTTCTTCTTCCACACGAAATATAGCACACAAAAGTATTTGTAAAAATATGCTCTTTCTATAATCGTATAGACATCTATAGACACAAAATTTGATGAAAGTACGATTACTCACCATTTGAAATTTAACTTAATTATTGAAACTCATCAATGTCTGACAATGCTATATCGTCACTGTTTTTGAGACTTCAAATATCTAATAGCCATTGATTCCATTGCATTAGTTCCCATTGCAATGAACAACGAGTTTTAACACGCCAGGTAGTAAAATATTTGATGATT
>JAGDQP010022452.1:0-12531 GCA_022664845.1 Lepisma saccharinum
TGATTGCGTAATCTTGATCATACGATTGATAACCTTCGTGTATGTTATGAATTTCGAATTCGACATATTCTCTGCAACTAAACTAATTATATACATATTTCCATGACGTGTACTTTACTTCCTATAAGAATACATTGACTTTGTCTTTATATTTCCCGATACCAAAATGGAATATGAAATTACGTAACTACTAAATAATTAAATTATTGTTGAACAAAATAAAAAAAAGATTTTGTCTCAGAATGGCCTTATAGTCCCATTTCAGTATAATGTTCAGCTGCCACAAACCAAATCTAACAGCAAGAGAGTAGTGACTTTTTGATTTTATATATTTTCAGGGTTATTCGAATATATAAAGGGTGATTCAAATATTCATTAAGTCAATTTCAAAATGGATGCCAAATTTGGTCTTGATTAAATACTCATGATTTCCAGTGAAACTCCAGAGTTTTGAGACACATCTAGGATAATGTCAAAAGTGTAACACACATGCTTCGTTTGCGCGTAGTTAGTTTACAATTTCGATGGGGTTATTAAAGATACTGGTTCGGAATATTTTGTAATCAGTCATTCTTCCAGGATTTTGAGTTTGGGGGGTGTAAAGTCTAAATTGGGAGGGTGAACGTAGAGTTTTGCATGGTTTGTATAAACTTTTGTCCGCAAAAAATGTTAAAGTAGGGGCAGTCTCGGGGATTTGGAGCTGACACGCCACAGTGGCCAGAGTTTGGCGGAATCACTGATTGTAACAAACCAAGTAGATACCGTACGCCATATCTTCCATTCCAAACTACTAATGTAAATTGAACATCAAAAGAAAATGAATGAATCATAATTTTTCTATTTAATTTCTGTCAGAAAGAACCAAGATTATAATTCCAAACTGTATCAAAATGAAAAGTTACTGATGTTCAAATGCAAAATTAGCATGTTCCTATAGTCGTAGTAAACCTTACATGTTCCACATTGAAAAAGTGAAAAAAAAAAGAAACACATATAATAGTATGTTGATAAATAAAAGGATGGAAACGAATTTGTTACCAAACTAATATAAAAATAATTCTTCTCTTGAAATAGCCTAAAAAGTGGGCCATTTTCTACTCATGTCTTAAAATTTATCTGTTTTGGACATGCCACTCTATATTCCACCTATTGCGAATATAATGTTCTAATAACTACAACACTAATGAACTCGTGTTTATAACAATTCTAACAGATAGAATGAATAAGACAGAGCTGAAACGGGTCACCGGCTGTCGGGGGATGCTGGTCAAGTTTTGTACTGTGTCGTCGGGTGTAAGATTCGAACCCAATCTGAACCGCTGATTCAATTTGGATCTGATAACCCGGAGAATGAAAGAGATATTTTAATTATTTCATTGCATTTGAAAGTGTTTGTTTCAGGGATGACCAGGATCGGAGACGTTAAACGAAAAATACGAAACACGAAAAATACGACGCCGAAATTTCCAGTTAAGTAGATTATCCAGACCGGGTCAATCGGGTTACTTATGTTTGAGTCAGGCCCTATCACCTGGGCATCGAAAGTGACTCGGATTTAGCTGTAGAACACACGCAGGGCGAGTGTGTGTAAAGTAAGAGAACAAATAATTATAATAAGAGGGAGGGAGAAGAAGAAGATACAAACAGCAAATACACGATAACAATACATCAAGAAAGAGAAGAAGAGAGAAAGACCAATGAAAATCGTGAAAAGTTCATTATGCTAAGCAGCACACACACTGTTTACTCGGATTCTGACCAGTAATGCTTCGTAAGTTCTCCACAATGGAGATGAATCTCTGTTTGAGTACTTCAGTGTATGCGATAAAGAAACTGTCTAGTGGGGGAATCAAACCCAGGTTTTCAAATTAGAAATCCAGCAGGATTGCGATACTCCACACTAGCCTCTATCCAAAACGTGCATAACACATGCTATAGTGTTTCTTTCTAAGAATAATAACATGAAAAGATTATATTTCTGAACAAAAAGTGTTCTTAACTGTCCTTGTAACTCCTTGAGACTAGATTTGGAATTTTTCAACTAAGATTCGTAAATTGTCTTCCTCTCTATAGCGAATCAGGTGCTTAATTGCACAGTCGGAAATATTCTCATTTTTGTATGAGAAATTATGATTAGGTTATTTACGATCGCTTTGAACAGGGTTTGAACCTATGTTTTTCTTGCTATCGTACTGAAGTGTCCAACGCATTTCCCTTACTCCATCTTCCTAACGAAAGAGAGCAGCCATGAATTACGAAGTTCAATGCGAGGAAAATGTAATATTGAGTATATGTGTTACATATTGTCTGTATGTATTGTGTGGTAAGTAAACACACTGTATGCATGTCCTTCTTGCCATGTCGAAGTATGAAATTAATATATTATGGCAGTTTTAGGAACAAATCCAGTTTAGGGTAAGTATTGCTACATTAAGATGCGATCATTTGTTGTATTTTATTTTAACGTAAACCAGCCTGAACGAAGGTATCGTCACAGAAAAAAAAATGTCATTAGCAAATGAAAAAGTTAAAACTTCAATTATAATGTTCTAATACACTTCGTGCAATATGGCAAGTTGAACGTAACACAAATTTTAACTTTTGACTCTTTTTATAAAGAGTCGTTACTTGCAGGGAATCGAAGCTACAATCATAAGATTTCCTTCTCCAGCAAATGCCCCAGGATTGAATTTGGTTCGTCATCATATATGCATATTACGCGACAGTGTAGCTGTTTGTAAATTTTCGGATCTGACTTACTGACTAAAGTCGACTAGCATCAAAATTATCTCCACATTTTCAACCTGTGTGGAATAAGAAAATTAAAAAAATATATACATAAACTTGCAATACTATTTGCGGTATAGAACTTGAATACATTGAATACTGTCCAGCGCATTCTTCATGGCCGAAGTTTTTCAGGTTCTTGGTTATTGTACTTTTGAAGCTGATGAGTATGGGATGAATATTTTACATTTTTTTTTATTTTTCCAGCTAAGTCGTCACGTTACATTGTCGTTCTCTACTGATTATAAATGACATTTACATTCAAAATAAGACCAATTGTGTTTGAATTTATTTGCAAATGTTTATATAATGAAAAAGAGAATAAAGCCAGTATGCAAAGACAAAACTATTTTTAAACGTTATCAATAATAATTGCTACGAACGACTAAACAAATAGCTGAGATTCTAATGATGTTACATATATTTTTGGATAAACTTTGTTCCTAACCACTCTCTTCAATAGTTCCCCACGGACTTGAACCCATGTTTACGAGCACCAAGAAGTAAGTAAATATTTTGTGTAACACTATACACAAAGTTATTCGGCGAAACCATATATAGTATAGCTTTCGACTTCCGACTTTTATGTATACGTTGGATCAGGTATTCTCAACCTGAGGAACATGACTCCCAAGGGGATCGCGAGATGATTTGTAAAAATAAATTTAATTAGGGTTTTGTAAGCTGAAACCAATAAAATTCAGAGGAGGTATTTTATTTTACTTGTTTTCATAATTACTAAAGGTAATTAAATTAGTTGAATAGTTTTTCTCTAATGGCTATTTATTACCAAATCAGAAAATCAACTATCATATTTTCAAATGAAAAGGAAATATTACGGAAAATAAGAAGGACATACATATTTAAAACATTACGAAAGATTGCACAAGTTTGCTAGGTTAGCGTAAACTCTGAGCCTATTTTGATTTAACAAGTTTCAAAATATTCTATTCAATTTTTGTGATACATTTTATGTTAAAAGTTAGGTACCCATCCTTCATGCCTGACGCCCTGCGGTGCACTCAGCCTCCTATCAAACTGAGTACCAGAGTGTCCTTGGGAAGGTGAAGTCGGTCGAGCGTGGGGCTGACCACTCCACCTGACTTCATACCCTAGGTCGAGAATATGTGGAGCGCTACCTCCACATCCTCCATGTGCCGTTCAAGCCCCGTGTACATCGCACAGAGAATAGCTTTACATTAATTCCTGTAACTGAGGAACAGACCGGTGAAAGCGGTAAATTTGCTACAGTTGCTCACAAAACCCACTTTGGACACTGAAAATACTTTTGCAAAATAAAATTTTAACCCCCTTTTAGTGGTCCAAATTAGAAAGTGAAGTAGGCTGAGATCGAGAGATGCTACAATATTTTATAAATATAAATCGGTGTCTGACTTAATTTCTTGGTACTAAATTAATAAAATTAGACAAGGAAAAGTGGTCTCCTGAATAAAGATGGCTTTTCCCGTAAGCGAGATTCACTTTTCAGTTTGAATTCCGAAAATGGGGATTACAATTTAGTTTAGGAAAATTTTTCTCAGCATCCAAACTTCAGGGTCTTGTAAGCAACTGTAGAAAATTCATGAGAATACCTTTAGAACTTTCGTTTTTACAGGCCTATTTCTCAGTAACACGAATTGATAAGCAGCATATATATAGCATTGAATTAGAATTTATTTCTCTCTCTTTTTATTTACATGTTTTATACAGATTAAGTGGTGCAATTTAACATCGTGGCGGCCATCTTGAAGTCCACCATTTTGAATTCCGGTCTAATATTTCAAATAGGAAGTTGGGCATGTGACATATCGTTTTAGGCTACATTTTCACCAGAAATACGAATCTGCAGTTATTTTTTACCTAACTTTATTCAGTACCGAAATTTCGTGAAGTACACATTGCATATTGCATCATGTAATAGGTTTTAATTTGCCTCTTCAAGTGATGTACCATGTCTCTTACCCGCCAAGAGAGGATTGATATTGTTCTCATCGGTGGGAAACGCAGTGCCAGAACCATCGCTGTTCACTTCAATGCCCGTCTTCCAGAGAGGATAACATTGCACATACCACAGTGTTGCGTATTTTGCAGAAATTTAAAGTTTCTGGATCTGTATACGACAAACACGCAGTGGACGCCAGAGGACTGCAACGGATAAGGAAACAGCAACGGCAGTTGCAGCATGCTTGGTGAAGAACCCGAAACGCAGCTCCAGGCGTTGAGCTGCAGTTTCAGGTGTAAGTAAGAGATCGATACTCCGTGTGTTGCACACAAGAAAGTAGCATCCATACAAACTCCAACTGCAGCAATACCTAACGGAGGATGACCAAGATAGGAGAATGCAATTTGCAGAATGGCCTGTGAGGAAGTGTAGCGAGGATCCTAGTGTTGTTTGCTGATGAGGCTCTATTCCATGTGAACGTTGAGGACAATAAACAGAATCACCGTTATTGGTCATACACAAACCCAGCATAGACAGATGCCTCGAGGGTACTTGGTGGGGAAAAGGTGATGGTATGGTGTCGGATACGGAACACTCGTTTCATTGGGCCGTTCTTCATCCATGGGAACCTAAATGGGGACAGATATCTTGACATGCTGCAGGAACAAGTGTTCCAATCACTGCTGAACCCATAAGGTGATTTCTCTGCGTTTTCCCAAAAAGATGGTCCGCCCCCTCACTATGCATTATGTGTCAGGGAGTGGTTGGATGCACAGTTCTCGAGTCACTGGATTGGTCATCGAGAGCCAATTGAGTGGCAACCCCGTTCGTCCGACCTGACACTCTTAGACTTTTATCTGTGGGGCCATTTCAAAGCACTTGTTTATAAAAAAAAATCACTGATCTCCTGAAACAATGAATCATGCACGCTTGTGACTGGGACGTCGGAAGTGATATTACGTGTCCATCAGGACAGGAAAAAACGTCTTGCATTATGTGTAGCACACAAAGGGGAACACTTAGAGAATATCTTGTAGGATCCCACATCCAATGTTTACTTCACAAAATTTCATTAATAAATAAAGTTAGGTAAAAGGTAACTGCAGACTCGCATTTCTGGTGAAATTCTATCTTAAAACAATATGTCACATGCCCCCTTCCGATTTGAAATATTGGACCTTAATTCAAAATGGTGGATTTCAAGATGGCCGCCATGATGCTAAATGACACCATCTGGTGCGCTCCCTCCCCAGTTACCCACATCTAAAGTTTTGCGTGCGTGTGTTGAAGCCTTCAGGAGGCTAGTCAATACAACGTTAAATAAATTCGCTTATTGCAAACAAGAAAATTACTTTTGGAGGTTGCCTGGCAGAAGGCACAGTACAAGGAGGTAGCGCCATGAAAAAGGTCGAGATACTCTGCATTGGATAGATCCCTGTTCATGCCATGTGCGCTCTTTGGTGGGCAAACACCTTGTGCGCATGGGCGGACTTAGTAAAAATACCCTGGGGGCAAATACAATTCATTTTATGGATAACAAATTGCAAAGCTATCGTCTAGAATGAAACATCAGAAATGATTGAGGTGCAATGCCCATGCGTGTGCGTGCGTTTTCTAGGTGTTGTCCCGTTTTCTCCCACTTTCTTCATTTTATCAATTAATCCCATTATCATGCATCCGGCCTGAGGAAAAGTTAGCTAAAAGGCCTTAAAACTAAATTCAAAATACAATTTTATGTATGCACGCACTGTCCTTTATTCTGGAAACGGAATAGAAAATGGGACACGAGCTTTATTGTAAACAATGATTCGTAAGATTGACGCTGTGTAAAATATATGTGCACAGAGTTCGAACTGTAAGTAACACCGTCAATAGTCTATTCGGCAACTGGCAATTTATTATTGTGGTTAACGCGTGGAGACATTAATTCAGAGGTCCCGAGTTCGAATCCCTGCGGCGTAACAAATTTATTCTTCTTTTTCTCGTTCAAAACGTATTTGTGTAAGTTCAAATTTATTATTAATAACTGCTTTCTTGCAATTTTTCGTAGATTGTATACATTATAATTAGTGAACAAATAAGTTACCATGGTAACGTGGGGTTTATCTACTAAAAGCTAGGATGTATATCAACCCACCAGAGAAGGATGCACACCGAGTGAAGCAAAACGGGGGGGTATGGTGTGTCCGAATTGAGCTGGGCGGCGTGAGACGCGAGGGGGAAGGCCGCAGACCCCCGTTATGTTTCTGTGTGGACCCAGTAACCCGATTGACCTGATCTGGATAATCTACTTAACTGGGAATTTCGGCGTCATACTTTTCGTGTTGTTGGGGTAACTCTCCGATCCTGGTCACCCCTGAAACAAACACTGTTTAAACACAATGAAATAATTAATATCTTTCCTTCATCCTCCGTATTATCAGATCTGCATCGATTCGCCGTTTCAGTTTGCGTTTGAATCTTAAACCTGATGACACATTTCAAAACCTGGCAAGCATCCCACGACAGCCGGTGACCCGTTTCAGCTCTGCCGTATTTTTTCCATTTGTGCGAATTGTTATGAGCACTAGTTTATTAGTGTTGTAATTATTAAAACGTTATATTCCAAATAGGTGGAATCTAGAATGCCATGTTCGGAACAGTTACGTATTAAGATATGAGTAGAAATAAGCCCCCTTTTTTTCGCTATTTCAAGAGAAGAATTCTTTTTATATTAATTAAGCCAACAATTCGTTTCCATCCTGTAATTTAATTTATGAACATACCATTCAATGTGTTCCTCTTTTCACTTTTGAAATGCGCAACATGTAAAGTCTGCTATGCCTATAGGAACATTCGAATATTGCTTTTGAACATGTAACTTTTCATTTTGATACAGTTTGGAATTATAATCTTGGCTCTTTCTGATAGAGATTATGTAGAATAATTGTCATCCATTCATGTTCTTTGTATACTCAATTTAGTAGTCTGCAATGGAAGGTATGGCCTACGGTATCTACCGGGCTGGTTACAATTAGTGATTCGGTCAAACCAGGCCTCTGTGTGGGGTGTCATCCCCAAATCCACCAGAGTATCCCCAACCTCAACATTTTTTCGCCGTCAAAAGTTGATAGAAACATTGCAAAGCTACCAACATTCTCCCAATTTTGACTTGACACCACCTAAACTGAAAATCCTCGTGGAATCATTGATTACAAAGTATTTCGAACCAGTATTTTAATAAGTACACCTAATTTGCAAACTAATCACGCGCAAACAAAGCATGTATGGTACACTTTTGACATTATCCTAGATGTTTTTGAAAATTCTGAAATTTCACTGGAAATCATGAGTATTTAATCAGCATCAAATTTGGTCTCCATTTTGAAAGTGACTTAATGAATATTTGAAGCACCCTTTATATATTCGAATAACCCTGAAAATATATATCCAAAACTAACTTCCCTTTTGCTGTTAGATATGGTTTGTGGGAACTGAACTTTACATTGTGGAAACTGAACTTTACACTGTGGAAACTGAACTTTACACTGTGGAAACTGAACTTAATTTTTTACTACGTCTTAATTTCATATTTGTATCTATACTCTTCTTCTTTTCTCTCCCACTTTTTCTCTCTCTCTCATTTCCCTGCCTCTGTCTAACATACATCCAACTGTTACAATGTTTCATTATATGTGTTTAAATTTCTATCTCCATCAACTTATATATATTGATTCGTCTCGCTTTTATTTTTTATTTTTATAGATACTAATATATGTATAATTTGAAGAACAAACATGTTTGAAAGAGAAAGAAAGAAAAATAAAAGATGTTTCCTGATTTTAGTATGGGCGAGACGAAAGAAGGAGAAATTTACCAGCCACGATTATGTGATAAGAAGATGCCATTTGGGTTGCCTAGCTGCACGGCGTTAGCTGTCGCTTTTTTGTTGCGAAGTGTATCAGGTTCGAAGCCTGGGAGGCCTTATAGTAGAACGTGTGCCCTAACGGTCTTTCAAACTCTTCTTCTTTCTTCCTCCACATTTCTGATTGACCTATTGATAACGGACTGAGTTCGGGGTCGGTAAGACTGTAATGAGGGCGTATATGAGAGGTCTAAACTAAATATAAAGTACTGCTCTTCACGAGAAGAGTCCAAGCTACTGGCATGGTACCTTTATGGAAGGCGATGACCACCTTCTTTAAACGGACTTGGCTGTAAACGAGTAAAGATTTATATACATTTAATAAGACATTTATTTTTGGTCTTTTCTAAGTTTCTGTAGTACACAAATATATATATATATATATATTACATATGAGCTCCTGCGTAGCCTAGTCGGTAGCGCGCTCGACTTCAATGCGAGCGGTCCCGGGTTCGATTCCCGATGGGGGCTCAAATATTTCGGTGTTGACCCAGCATCGTGAGGAGAATTGGGGAGCTGCTGTGAATAAAAGACAGTGGCGATCACAGTGAGAGCTTCGGCTCTCCTCTCCCAACCCGTCTGGTCAGCGTGGGAGCAGTAGACCAACTCCTCCCTTCGGGGAGAGGCCTCATCCACTAGTGGATTGAATATGGCTGTGATTTATTATTACATATATAAATATTAATCGTGAACAAGAGATGGTATTATATATTGATGGTGGCGGCGTTATGAATCATGAATCAAACAAAATATGATTAACAAATACATTGAATTTAAGTTAAATTAAGCTAAGTTGAAATAAGAAAAAACAATATTTGAATAACTAAGCTGAGCTCCAAATACCAATTTTTTTCGAAACAATAACAATACCATTTTAGACAATTTTAGAGTGAGCAACGTACCTTTGTAATTTTAGATGATTTATAGTTGATGGTTGAAGAGATGGATGCACTTTGTAAAATAAACTGTCACTTTCACAATAATGGTTTAACCGTGTTTAAACCCAATTTGAATTCTAAGTCAAAATAGAAGTAAAGTTTGAAGATGAATTTCAGTAATAGATATACGTGTATAGATGGCTGCGTCTCGTCTGATGTCTGATCTGTTCTAAGTTCTGAGCTCTAACAGGTCTCGATGGTTGGTTTTCACTGAAATGTATATGTTTGTTTTTGAAAGAAAGGAAGGACATTGTCTGATTCTCGTGGGAAGATTTACACATATTCAAGGTTGAATTAAGTCATTTTCTTGGAGGGTATCGAATCACACTCGTTCAAGATGGAGCCTTATTCATTTCTTCGAAATGACGTTATTGGTGTCCACATTACATATTGTCTGGAAATCACGTGGGCTTTATATAATATTTCATAGTTCTTGTGAGTCAAGGTTAAATCGAGGTATCACACGGTAGTTCGTAATTTAGGAATGTATATGAGAAAGGAAATGATGTCACTGTCACATCTTGTACGTTGCTATGTAATATTGAATAATTACCTTTGTAGCTTGTTTATACAATATAGCTATAGATCATGATTCATAAACGTCGAGGCAAGTTTTAGAATTAATACAATATAAATCTTAAACTGTACAAATTAATTACACTGTTGACCAAAAATATAAGAAAAATTGATATTATAAGTATGAAATATGTGGTCATACGACACTACGCGTGCCTTGAAAAATAAAATCTTCAACTGCAACTCTAGTTATCAATTGGAGATTCTTATTAAAGCTAAACAAATTAAAACAAGAAAAAAATGAACAATAATAATACAGAAAAGAAAAACTAGTTGAAAAACGAAATTACATGGATGCACTAAAATATACAAAGCAATCCCTTATGAAGGAATATTAAATGTAAAATCATAGTGTTCTTTAATATAGAGTGTCCTTTAAATTTACGAAAAATCATGAAGTAAAATAAATGGTTATACAAGAATGTTCTGCTTTTTTTTGTAAAATATTTCAATGAATGTAAGAATGTAATAAATTGAATGAATATGTAATCAACCAAAAGTTCCTTGTTTACTATCATTGAGAGAACAAATGGTAATTAAGTATACAAAATGAAAGTAAGTATCGACGTATGTCATTATAAAATGTTCTCTTGAATATGTCGCTTAACGTATGACAAAACAAGTTCGTTGACGTCACTGTACTTGTACGAGTAACTGAATGTTCTCTTGCGTTGTGTGTTCATATGTTGTGAAGTGTCTATAAACTAAGGCTTATACGATGCGCACTGGAAGTGTTCGATGACGTTGGAAATTTCGGAAAATTGTTTGCCACTTTTCACTAAATGGGAAATTTTGTTGCACTGATACGTTCACTGTGGAAGTGGAGGGTTTGTCGAATGGTTGTTGTGAAGGGTTCCAAGTATATGAATCCAGTAGGGAATTGCACTTGGGAGGATGAATCGCTGTGGGATGTCATGTCTGGTGAAGTTTCTTGTTGAAGGATCCATGTTAAATGAGATGGAAAGGGGTTGGAAGTTTTTACTGCTTGAGCTTGGGGGGGAAGTCGGGTGATCTCCTGGGTGAAGTATTCATGGAGAGAATGGCGGCAGTAGGTGTAGATTCTGGATGTAAGAAGCTGGAAGCCTGTTGCTGCTGGTGGATGGACTGCAGATGTATTCTTGGCAGAAACGTCGTGTTTTCTACAGTGTGGAATTATTTAATAAATTCCCATGTCGTAAGTGCATATCGGGGGATTGAAATGATTAACTTATTTGGAGGAATAAATGAATTAATATTGAAATAATAAACAAAATAATTAAAACAAAATTGAGTAATTTAAAACAAATACATGTATGAACTTAAGATAAAATTAGGGAAAATTGCATTAATTGAAACAAATGACTAAAAGGTATAAGTTGCTAACTCTAAAAAAATGGTATATGAATCTAATATAACCTAGTATATGGAACTATGCAAAATACAAAATTAACTGGAAAATACAGTTTAAATGAATATTAAAGACAATAAAATTGTAAATTCGTCTGGGTTGTTCCTTATGGAGTGTTATGTCTCTTGTAAAATTGCTATTAGTTGTATAAAATCGATGAAATCTAAGATTGTAAGTCAACATCGGAAGTCAAAAACTTGAAGTTTCGTGTCATATATTTTCAAGTAAATTGATGAGGAAAGAAAGCGCTGTTATAAAGTTATCCGAAGTTTGTTCCTCTATATACTTGAGTAAATCATCGTGGAAATAAATCTCGTAATAAAAGCATTAAGGTCCATTCGAATCGCATAAGTTGACAAATACATAATGGTAAAATGTGGTTGTAAATTATACTGTGTTTCTCTTTTTTTGTAAAATGCAAGGTGAAGGTGTAATTGGTATGTTTAGAGGCAAGGAACAAAAGTGGAGGGGAAGAGAAATAAAACGAGGTATTTATTGAAATCCTAAAAGTGAAATGAAGAGTTGTAAGACATGTGAGTTGGCGTTAATCTAAGGAGTCAAAGAAACTGTGTTCTGAGAGCAGAAGATTGTCTTGTCGGGTGTCACAAATATCGCAGAACATGTGTTGTTTCTCCTCGTGGGAGGAAGGGAAGGGGTGTGTCAGTAAGATACAAAAGAAGATTAAACAATAGTTTGTTACAGTGGAGGTTAGAAATGCAGGGGAGGGTGAATGATCTAAGGAACTAGAAGTGGGGGGTTATATGTATGTGAAATAGTGAAGTCGTCGTTGGGATGAATAAAAAATGTTAAAGATGGCTGGTATTGACATAGACAGAAGACTGATTGTCTGGACAGTAGATAAACAAGAGAGAGAGAGAAGAAAGATAATAACCGTAGAAGATGCTTGATCTCAAAGAGAGAAAAAAATGGTGTACAATGGCGGAAGTAAAATTAGATGCTAGAAATAAATATCTTATTACAGAAAAATAGAAGGGGG
>JAGDQP010022452.1:17531-30397 GCA_022664845.1 Lepisma saccharinum
AATTGAAATAAAGAATCGAAAGTACGGAGACGAAACTAGAATAACAGAGAAAGATTGACTCAAATAAGTAGAAACCTATGAATTTATAAATATTTCGTCGGGATTATTTGCACAATTCAGAATATCTCAATTCTATACACGCATTCCTATTTGCTACTGAAGCCTTGAATTCATGTGCAAGAATCGATTCACTTCAAACTGGAAATTTGTCCTAAAAGTATTCATAAACTTATGTTCGTGGTGATGTTAGTTGTCTAGTTTATCGTGAATTTTCACAAAATTAAAATCTAAAGGAGGTTAAATGACGTTAAAGATAAAATTTGGACAAAGAGTATTTAAAGTTTCGCAACTTATTTTCACGCAATGACTATTCTGACAGGCTTAGCACTGTACTCCAACGTTGCCCAAATGCCGAAAATGGGTTACAACAATGTTCTGATGTAGGAGAAATACTCAATAGAAACATTGCAAACAATTAGAGAAAATCCAATCAACATTTCTTAAATTCCTGACTTTTAAAGAAACTCTAATCTATCCTGCTTATTATAGTTACAATGCAGTCATTAAGAATTTTAATATTCAGAGCTTAGAACAAAGGTGCAGCATTGCTGATCTGTTATGTCTTCAAAAAATTGTTCAAAATAAGTTAGATTGTATGGATTTAGTTTCGACATTACAGTTTCGTGTCCCATCATCTAAAACTCGCGTTAATAATACTGGTCTCTTCCACTGTAAAAAGACAAGAACCAATATCTTGATGAAGTCACCAGTCTGGAGAATTTGTACTAGATGTAACCAACTCTGTACAGTTCACAATGATCTGGACGTATGCTATATGTCACCTAAAGAATTTAGAGATGCAATTGTCAATAAAGTCTGTACAACTACTTTGTAAAGCTGAACACTATAATTAGGCCATTGCCTGTTGTGTTGTCACTAAATAAATAAATAAAGAAAGAAAGAATTCAAATTTATTGGATGCAAAATGCTGCTTAAATACACAAGATGGAAATATAAGGGACGGGAAACTTTAAATTGTCGTAAAATATATATAATTGTAGAATCATGCTATTATTATTATTATCTTTTCTTTCTTTTTTTTTTCAAATATTTCGAAGATTATGATTGAAGTTTGTCAAAGTCAGTGTAAAATAACGTAGATTATAAGCGGAATTACGCGAAATTAATTTTCTGGGTAAGCGAAACAGTAACTAGCAAATTGGGCTTACCTAAAATTTAAAATTAACTGCCAATGGTCTAACATGTACGCGTGTCTTCGAACTGTCGACTAAACAAATGTACCAAAATGAATTCTAACGTTACCTAAAGTGGACTGTGCTCAGGAATTCATATCGTAATTATAAACCTAGTATTTATTCGTAGTGTAGCGTAGAGTCACTGTGGCATAGATGTTATGAAAGAAATTGATCACGGCGCGAAAGATGGGTAGGTACGTAGAAGTAGACTCGTAGTCAGCTGTTGCCTTTGCCGAAAGAAAAATTTATGCTCTCTATTTTTTCTTGTTTGCAAAACAAAAGTGGAATTCAAAGGATCACTTAAAGGAATAAGTACACTAAAAAATAATGGAAAAAAGTTACTAATATACTTATCGTGTAATAAAATCTAGTTATTAAATTCAAATAAAATGTATGTGATATCCGCTCTACAAAGATGTTTTTAAAGATGCGTGTAAGATCGCTTGAACTCACAAGGTTATACATGGACTTGATCTTGTCTGTTGACACTGGATCCTCGTCGCCGGTGGGAATGAATTGTATGTCAGAGATAAGGTATGTTGTATCACGTGTTCAAGTGAAATAATTAACGTGTCTGAATGTTCGCGTTTGTTGGCAGAAAGAGATTGTTTTATAAATCATGAGAGAAATATTGTTATGCGTTGAAAGAAGATTCTTTTGTTTGTTTTTGTTTTTCGTGGGCGTAAGTAACGTTGACAAATCATGTTGGTGGCAAACGGCGTAATTAATGAACCAAATGCGTGAACTTGAATATCATACTGAAAACTTGAAACAATGTTAAAGAATCTTTTCCGTAAGTTAACTTTCAAAGTATCCTAGTTGGTCGTAGTCCAACTTACAAAATGTCAACTTAAAACAAGGAACTAGTCGCAAAATGATAGACCGATGAATGTGGTATAGATGTTTTGCCGTGTTACAAAATTCGGAACGAATGTTGAGATATGACGTATACAATGTGTCTTAGTCCAACAGTTCCCTAAGAAATCTGAAGTTATGTGAACAAATGGAGGAAGTCTTTAAATTTGGAGATTACGTTTGTAAAAAAAAACAATGGGCGAACTTTAAATTAAAATTTGGGATACGTCATTATCGGGATTTTGGAGAAGAGAAATCATTTTCCTCTCTAGCCTGAATTATTGTTTTTACAACTTATAGCTCCGTATCTTTTGCAGAGGTTGAATCCTGAGAATTTTGTCTGTTGCGGGAAGCAAGCTGAGAATTTTGAGCATTGTGTCTCCGCTGTGACATGAGCGACTGTCGTTTGTTTTTCTTTTTCTGAGGTGGGTTACCGTGGTTACGGTCTCTAGAACAACTTTGTTGATCAGAAGTTCTATGATGGTTGAACATGCGTTTCGTGTTCGTGTCATTGTTACTGTGGTTGTAAACCTGTGGTCTACGATTTTTCAGTGATAGCCACGTAAGTTGGCAATACAATTTTTGGACTGTGGTGTCCAAACGAAATAGGCGTTGCATCACGGAACGACAGTGATGGTTACAGAATTGTTTGAGGGGGTTCCGTAATCGTATCTATGTTGCCGAAAGCATGGTCCATTGAAATTGGAAAATCGGTTCAAAGGCTGTTCATCTAATGTTTGCGGGCGCGAAAAACAAGAAAGGGAAGAACCCATGTTGAGAATTTCGGATAATTAATATGTGCGTAATTAAAGTAATCAAATCGTTTCGCAAATGGGCGGATTGTATAAAAAAATCCGAACTTGACTCATAGACATTTCATTCATAACGCGGCGGTTTCATATTATGAAATTGGTTGAATTTTCGGGCGATTGTCGGAATCAAACACACGATTATTATCAAATAATCACGGACGGTTTCCACCATGATAACGGACTTGTTCGGGGTCGTTAAGACTGTAATGAGGGCGTATGCGAGAGGTCTAAACTATATCTCAAGCACTTATCTTCACCGGAAGAGTCCAAGCTACTGGCATGGTACCTTTATGGAAGGAGATGACCACCTTCTTTAAACGGACTTGGCTGTAAAGAGTAAAGATTGATATACATTTAATAAGACATTTATTCTTGGTCCTTTCTAAGTTTCTGTAGTACACAATATAAATTTTAATCGTGAACAAGAGATGGTAATACATATCGATGGTGGCGGCGTTATGAATCATCAATCAAAATAATTATGATTAACAAATACATTGAATTTAAGTTAAATTAAACTAAGTTGAAATACGATAAAACAAGATTTGAATAACCAAGCTGAGCTCCAAATACCAAATTTTTTCGAAACAATAACAATACCATTTTAGACAATTTTAGAGTGAACAACGTACCTTTGTAATTTTAGATGATTTATAGTTGATGGTTGAAGAGATGGATGCACTTTGTAAAATAAACTGTCACTTTCACAATAATGGTTTAACCTTGTTTAAACCCAATTTGAAGAATTCTAAGTCAAAATAGAAGTAAAGTTTGAAGATTAATTTCAGTAATAGATATATGTGTATAGATGGCTGCGTCTCGTCTGATGTCTGATCTGTTCTAAGTTATGAGCTTTAGCAGGTCTCGATGGTTGGTTTTCACTCAAATTTATATGTTTGTTTTTGAAAGAAAGGAAGGACGTTGTCTGATTCTCGTGGGAAGATTTACTACGCATATTCAAGGTTGAATTAACTCATTTTCTTGGAGGGTATCGAGTCACACTCGTTCAAGGTGGAGCCTTATTCATTTCTTCGAAATGACGTTATTGGTGTCCACATTACATGTTGTCTGGAAATCACGTGGGCGTTATTTAATATTTCATAATTCTTGTGAGTCAAGGTTAAATCGAGCTATCACACGGTAGTTCGTAATTTAGGAATGTATATGAGAACGGAAATGATGTCACTGTCACATCTTGTACGTTGCTATGTAATACTGAATAATTCTCTTTGGAGCTTTGATACAATATAGCTATAGATCATGATTCATAAACGTCGAGACAAGTTTTAGAATTAATACAATATAAATCTTAAACTGTACAAATTAAATTCACTGTTGACCAAAAATATAAGAAAGAATGAAATTAAAAATACGAAATATGTGGTCATACGACACTATAATGTCCCAATTAGTCCTACTTAGCTCCTTCTGCAATGTTTCTAATTTGTCCTCTCCTGCAAGTTATTTACATTTCAGAGTCACTACTTACAAGTCCGCTCGAGTTGCAGTATATGTGTTTTTCTTCAGTCTACATTACAAATCCGGATATTTTGACAATCTGACTTCCTGCACGACTCACCGCTGCCGTTGCCAGCTGCGTTCCCTTCTCCGGGCAATGATTCTCTCGGAGGCTGTTCCCTTACTTGTACCATAATATGTTAAAAGTTGCAAATATTTGACTTAACACACCGGCTGCTAATGCGGGTTTGTTAGCCAAGCAGTTGCTTGAGTACTAGCAGTCCCCATGACGTAAACGCATGGATTGGATATTAGGTGTCTACCCCGGTTGGGTCCCTTAAGCATTGGCAAGAGGTATTAAGAGATCTCCAGTTGCATATGTACACAAATTTGTTGTTTTAATATTGTTGATATAATATGACTTTGGGGGTGTTTGTTTTTATTTGGTAGTATTGCTATAGCCCGTACGCAACTACCCTAGATCTTGGAAGCCATTATGTTTAATAGAACGGAAAATATGTGATAAGCAATGAAATTGTTAATATTCTTATATTTACCGTGATCCACAGTTGGCACGTCACTCGCCGTTGCCTTCTTACGTTACCATCACCTGCGCCGTTCGTGAAGCCCGTTTGAAGCGTCCTTGAGCTGGTATAACGCGATGCGGTAACTTAAATATACTATACTATAATTAATGGCATTAAATTTATTTGTAAGGACGGTTCATCATTTTATTTTACGGGGAATAGTGCAACATTCGCCGTAAACATCCAGCACACATTTTCCCGGAGAACGTTATATACAGAATTAAAGTTTCCTCTTTCATTTTCATGCTCGGAGTCATGAACTGCTCACGCGCAGATTTCGTCTTTCACCTTTTGTGTTTGGAGAAATTTTTCTCTGTTTTGCAACTTTAATGCATGAAGCGTGTTAGGACAAGTTAATTCTACACAATAGCGTTGCTACGATTCTTTTGTTTTGCATCCCCCTGGTGCTTGGAGGAGGAAGCAGGTTTTCGTTTATTTTTCTTTATAGAATTGTTATGATGAGAAACGTACTAGAACAAGCTCCGGCTCTTCTTGGAATTTGAGTGTGCAGGTCTTAATTGTTTTTGTCGGTCTCGTTGTCATTTCTGTGAATGTGTTATAAATTGTTTATTTCGATTCTTTGATGTTTTTCCCATAACAAGTGTTTGCAGAACAAACTGAATCTTCTTA
This sequence comes from Lepisma saccharinum, assembly GCA_022664845.1. Lineage (NCBI taxonomy): Eukaryota > Metazoa > Arthropoda > Insecta > Zygentoma > Lepismatidae > Lepisma > Lepisma saccharinum. Next base: position 23,130 of record JAGDQP010022452.1, read on the forward strand.
CTTAGAAAGTAGATCATGATGTAAAGTTGGTTTACTTTTAATTTTTTTGTGCACAGTTTTGCTCTAGCTATGATACTAGACGTTAGTAAAAGTATCGTGCGTTTTTACGAGAATCCTAGTGCGTATGAAGGCGGGGGCTCCTCGGCGAAGAACGAAGGCTCATTTACCGCTATTTTGCACGGTGCATGTACCTCAAGTTTAGAGATAAAATTTAATTGGCAAAGTGATGAAGAACATTGTGCTTCTAGCGCTGAGGAAACTGATATTATTATGCAGAACAGGGAAGTTTCATCTACCACAATGTGTTAGTAAAACTAATAATTCATGCGAATGTGCGAATTACAGGATTGAAAATCAGTCTATTTTCGGAGCTATTGAAAATTGGGAATATAAAATCAATTATCTTTTTTGTGTGTTCATTGTTTTTATAATGTACCCAATCGACAGAGACATTGTTGTGTTACACTATGTCTTGGTGAAGAAAAGCCTTTGAAGAGATGCACACATATACTGATAATGGATCCTGTAATTTTTTCATATTTACGATGTATATCTTTCAAATCATGTACATTTTGATAGTGTAGAAATTTTGAATATTTTCTTCGCAATTTAGTTTTACTCAGGATGGGTGAAGTAAATACAAAATTAATTGAGGAAGACATTATTGCAGAAGCAGATTTTGAGAATGCTGTGTATTTTTCATATTTATCATGTATATCTTTGAAATCGTATACATGATGATTGTGTTTAAATTTTTGAACTGTTTTTTCGCAATTTACTTTTACTCAGTGTGCATGAAGTGAAGACAAAAAATTAATTGAAAAACGCGTTAATGTAGAGCAAGATAGTGAGTGAATTTACTTTTAAAAACTTTCAAAAAATGAAAAAAATAAAGTATGACTTTAATCTTTGAACATTTATAAACATATTTGACCAGAAAACAATTGAATATAATTTTAAACAACTTTGAACATTTGAACTTTTAAAAGTGTTTATGTTTATATGAAATATGTAAATAATTAAGTGTTTATGTAATTGCACAATGTTGCGCAATTTCCATACACATTAAACTCTGTTCTCCTACCTTGATTTTAAGCTTCACAAAGTGTTTTCTTAAAAGGTTTGAATAGACCAAGATTAATATTTCGGTATTTTATATGTTTTCTACATCTTTTATTGTCAAGATAAGATGAGACTTGTTTTATTTGAACAATAACATTTCAGGAATTTTAGGAGCAAGTTGAATCTTGTTGGTTATGCAGGTGTTCACTAACATAGTTAAAATTTAATTCTTTATTCTTGCTGTAATAACGGCATAGACCGGCAGCGAACATATCATTTTAAACTTAGCAATAAATAAATCTTCTTTGCCAGCATAGCTTTGTTAGAATGGTCATAAAAAATGTTTTCATCATCCTTCTATACTGAAATCAATTCGTAATTGGAATAGTAAAGACATTCTGCTGTGTTCCGCAAATGAATTTTGGAAGAAAGAGAAAAGTGAACCAGGCTGTATCGGATATTTAATTCCTGGAACACCGCTTAGTGAAGAGAACCGTTTTCAGTTTTTGAACGACAGTACTTATCGAATGTTTTTAAATCCAAATAATGTATATGAGATATTTGATACTTATGTAAATATTCATCCTGGATCTAATGATTTAAAAACAATTTTGGGGTATGGACTTCGTTTTCTATTGAGAAACAAAATTGTGAATGGATGTGAAGAAATAATCATAAACGACAGACTTGGTGCACGTGACTTGGAAGATTATGATTGGTCATATCCACCTGCAGTCTCTTGTGAAAGTTGTACTTGCATTTTAGTGTTAGTTCAAGATGATCGACCGAAGCTTGATGTGGTCCGCTAAAGAACAGATTTATTATTATTGAGAAAACAGTGGAATGCGCTGAGTTGTTATTGGCAAAGTTTAAAGGTGAATTTCACAACGTGACTGATACATTTCTTGCAAACCGAGATTAAAGTCTGCCTAGCCCTTCATCTTTAATGGTGGAAACTAAAAAGCTCAGTGGCTAAGGAAGTTTAATATGGTGTAAAATCCGTATGAAAGACAGGTTTATTATTACATATGAAAAGCTGAAACGTACTGATTTGATATTATCGACATTTAAAGGTGAAGTTCACGATGTGACTGATAGCTTTCCCCCTCCTAAAAGTGAATGTGGCTCTTCATTCAACAATGACAAGTAAGAAGTGGATTGGTTTTCCCCACCAGCAGCAGTAAACTTATAAAACGAAGCGGTAAACCAGTTTCAGTTCATGTTTTCGGAAAGCTTATTCTTCTGTTATGAGAGTCGTTCATCTGAGAGTTTTTTTGTGCGGTGGAGGAAGCAGGACGTGTCGCTCGATCTTTGATGCACATTGAAAATAAGTCCCCGTCCTTCGCTACTGACTAGTTTTCATTGCCCTATTCAATATTTTGTGACTTTGAATGGTGCTCTTACAAATGAATCGTCACTCAGTTTGAGTTAAGTGGACAGGGCTTTTGAAAGTAATTCCCTGAATGAATCAAACGTTGTTTTCTCAAATACTGCTGAAAGTTATTCCTTGAGTGAGGAAAAGTTTTGTGAATCAAACTTTGTTTTCGCCGATAGTTATTCACGGAGTGTACGTTAATTGACCGATTTTTTTTTGTGAATTAACCCTCATTCTTTTGAAACTGTTTTTTCTAAAAGTGATGGAAAGCTCATTATTCCGTCTTGGCAATGTTGGATTAATGTTATTGAAGAATTTTGTATTTGGGAAGTCATAGACAATTGGAATTCCCTTATTTCTCCATCAATATGCACAGCGTGCTTCCACAATATTACTAACTAATAGGGCATGCTTGCTTTAGTTAGGATTTGAATGATCGTGCATGGAATGCAGTGATTAATCCTAGTAACTTTATGCCGATTTAAAATGCTTATTTAACGAAACATGAAGATCGTGGCGAATTTAATGTTGTGATTTTTCATTGTGGAATACGAAACTTACTTCAACATAAAATAGAAAAGGTAGGAGATAAACTTATTTCAAAGGACATTTTATACGGTCCTGAAGAGAACTGAGTATTTTTCATTTTGAACTAGTATTGACTACTTTGTGAAAGAAAGATGGCAGTGTACTTTCTGCAGTGCTTTGTTTAGTTTAGACTCATGTATAGTGTAAACAGTAAAACATATTTACAACAAAACCCAATTCTATGTATTGCATGTACATTAAACATTACTCATCAGTGTATATATCAATGGAATACTGGATCGGTTATATCAAAATATTTAATGAAGACTCTAAGCGATCATAAAACATTTGAGAGAGTTTTATGTAAAATTAAAGAAGTTAGTAAATATACTTGTTTGCGAGCAAAAATGAATACAATAAAATCATCAAAGAACGAACAATTGAAAAAATTGAAGTTGTTAGGAGTATTCTGGTGAGAAGTAAAACTATTTTTTTAAAATAGCATATTTAACAGTATATCATGAGAAAAATGTAAAACGAAGTATGTTCAGAACGTTGCAATTCTACTATCAAGAAGGTAAATAATGTAGCATTAGACATAACATGACAAACGATAAAATAATAATTGTAGTATACACATAGTTTCGGGTGAATATAAAAATAAAATAATATTAGTGAAATAATTTATGAAACTTGTTAGCAAAAAAATAGACAATCACACATCTAAAATTACTTAAGATAATATAACAATTCTCACATACTTCTCATAGGCGCCCTGTAGAAAAACCTGCGTAGGTTAATAGTATATGAAAATATTAATTTTGTAATATGGAAAACATGTCAAGAAATGCCGAATAATATCTTTGACTTTATTCGCTACATAATCAGGCATATTCCACTGACACGTGGTACTCCTATGCAGAAATTAACAATAATCAACTTAGATGTCTTGACATCATAAGTAATAAACCGACAGTTGAAATTAATATTCCTGGAAACTCCTTATCTTCGAATATGGAAACTAAGTTTCTACTATCAAAAACATCTTTAATTAGTTAAAAACAATACTATCAGTATATATAATTAACGTTATAAAATATATTTGACCCATGTTCAAAACAAACACCAAAATAAAAATATAATTGATCTAATCAAAAGATATATTTATTTCAAACAATGATATGCAACGTTTGTTGGATAGTTTAAGGTAAAAGATAATCGAGATGGAAAATACCTTTAATAACATTGGAATTGCTGTAAGGAGGATGGAGACGTCGAACATAATAATCAACCACAATAGGATTTATTACAATTTAAGTACATAATACCTGAAGTGAAGATCGAGTTTGGTTTATTCCGTAAAGAAACGAATAAGTTATGCAATTATAATTATTACAAATCTATGTATACAAAAGTATAAGAAATTAATAAAAAGCTGGAAGGGTTTAAGGTATTTTTAGATGATCTATAAAAATAACTAATATACAATTTGAGCAACTTCAACTTCAAAAGATTGTTAATACAATACCAAATGAAATGAATAGTTAACAGAAACCTACTGATAAACTAGACATGCATTTGGAGAGTTTTCAATCGGTTTTGATATTCAACATTGACTTAATTACAAAATGTAAAACTATTTAGCAGAAATTCAGATGAGTACACAAAAAACACCTCAAATGATAAAGATTCGTGAGCGTGTAAGGAGTCTTTCATAGAAAAACTGTGTGACAGAATATACATTTAAAATAATATTTATGCAAGGAAATATTAATATACTACTCACATCACAACTGGGTTGAAAATATTTCAGAGGTTATCTACAAAAGTCACGCAACATTAGAATCAAGTGGGAATGTTACTCATATTGTTGGAAGTAGTTAACAGCAATCACAACAAATTCAGAAGAGTATGTCTTTATTAACAACCTTGAAACACATCTGGCATTCAATATGTGTTTGCCAATATTTAGGAAAACATTAAATAAACTATTCATGAACATAAAAAAATATTTCTGTTCATGGTGTTAATGAATTTTGAACGGTAAAAATATGCATTGAAAAAGCTAGAAAGGTTCACAACCAAACTCGAGAATCTAATTTTAGAGATTCATAGCAAACAATTTCAACAAGCACTTACCTCTATTCTGAAATAAACAAACCGAGTTCCAAGGTTTTTTTTACAAATTGAAAGGGGTAATTAATGTTATAAGTTTGGAGATTCCGAGACTTGCCCACAAAATAATATTATTCATTACTCAAGCTAAAGTGATGCTTGGGTAATGTTACTTAAGATTTGTATTGCAGAAGGACTAGTTGAAACATTATTAACTTAATGTAGCAGCAATTTATAAATATATTGGTATTATCCCACAGCAAAATATAAATATATTGGTAGTTTGCCTGAAATTCTGGTCAAGTAATCATTGCTTCTATCGAATACAAAATTGATTTGCGGTCCAATACTTACTACTAATAGATAAAATAATAAATAAAATAAAGTTATACAAATTCGTTCGCCCTCCTATTTAAGAACTTAAATTGCCAATGAGTTCAACTTTCACTATTCGAGTATGTCCAATCGGATTCGGAAAAAACAATCATAGTTTGGAGTTTTGACCAAGAAGAACTGCTCACTTATGCATTTACAATGCATGTTGACTTGGATGAAATGAGGTTGATATGTAATATGTTGTGGGGGGTGGGCTAAATGAAGTCATAGAAAATAATTAATTTAAGCACAAAATTTGAATATAATTAAATAAAATATGAACTTTTAGAATTAAGTAAAATATAAGAAAATCATAAATAATAAATGAACAAAATGTAATAATAATTTCAATTTAAGGAATAGTAAGGTATATGGTTGCTATTTCTTAACTTTATTGCTTAATACCTAGCATAACCTGGCATATTAAGCTTAATAATAATAAACTAAATTATAATAATGTTGTAAGACGGCATATTATATTTTTTATTTCATTCTTTCTTATAATTTTGGTCAACGGTGTATTTAATTTTGTACAGTTTAAGATTTATATTGTATTAATTCTAAGACTTGTCTCGACGTTTATGAGTCATGATCTATAACTATTATTGTATCAAAGTTCCAAGTTAATAATTATACATATCATTTACGTTCTCATATACATTCCTAAATTACGAACTACCGTGTGATACCTCGATTCAACCTTGACTCACAGGAACTCTGAAATGTTATAAGATCCATGTGACTTTTAAGAAACAATATGTAATGTGGACACCAATAACATAATTTCCAAGAAATTAATAAGACTTCACCTTGAACGAGTGTGATTCAATAACCTCCAAGAAAGTGATTTAATTCAACCTTGAATAATTGTAATCTTCCCACGAGAATCAGACCATGTGCTTCTTATCTTTCAAAAGCAAACATATATAAATTTGAGTAAAACTTACGATCAAGCCCTCAGAGACCGCAGAAGTCTCAGACGCTTCTTAGAACTTAGAACAGAACAAACAACAGACGAAACGCAATCATTTATACACGCATACCTACTGCTGAAATTCATCTACAAACTTTACTTCAATTTGGACTTAGAATTCTTAATATTGGGTTTAAGCACGGTTAAACCATTATTAGTGAAAGTGATAGTTTGGTTTACAAAGTACATCCATCACACCATCCATCAGCTATAAGTCATCTCAAAATTTTGAAGGTACGTTGCTCACTCTAAAATTATCTAAACTTGTATTGTTATTGTTTCGACATAATTTGGTATTTGGAGCTCAGCTATGCTATTCAAATCTTGTTTTATCTTATTTCAACTTAGCTTAACTCGATTTAAATTTAATGTATTTGTTAATCATATTTAGTTGGATTCATGATTTATAACGCCGTCACCAACGATATATATTGGCATTTCTGATTTACGTTTAATGTTTAGATATGTAACTTGCGTACTTCAGATACTTAGCAAAGACAAATAATAAATGTCTTATTAAATGTTCTTCAGCATTTTCTCGTCTACATCCAAGTCCGATAAAGAAGGTGTACATCCCCTTTTATCTAGGTACCATGCCGGTAGTTTGACACGTCCCGTGAAGTACAGCGCCTATGTTATAGTTTAGACCATTCGCACACGCACTCATCACAGTCTTAATGTCCCCCGGACTGGACCCATATCATGGTTTTCGGCACCATTAATAATCTAATTTAGCAAACAACCCGGTCATCCATCAATATTGTGTAAAATAAAGAATAATGTGTAAATCAAAGTCAACTTAAATTTTTGATAATAAATTCATCACGGAATAGCGTCATT
>JAGDQP010022453.1:0-30393 GCA_022664845.1 Lepisma saccharinum
CAATTGTAGCAAATTTCATGGAAATATCTGGAAAACTTTCGCTTTTACACATCTGTTTCTCAGTTACAAGAATTAATAACGGTAAAGAAAAAGCTATCCTCTGTGCGATTCGCACGCACCGTGAACGGTGCATGGGGGATGTGGAGGTAGCGCTCCACATCTCGACCTACGGTACGAAGTGCGGTGGGGTGGTCAGTCCCACGCTCGACTGACTTTACCTTCCCAAGGTGCCCAGGAGTACTAAGAGCACTCTGGTACTCAGTTTGATAGGAGGCTGAGTTCACCGTAGAGCGCCAGGCATGGGGACGATGGGTGCCTAACTTGTCACTGAAAATGTATCACAAAAAATGAACAGGATATTTTAAAACTGGTTAAATCAAAATAGACTCAGATTGCGCGATATAATACTTACAATACAATCTGTCAAAAGTTAAAATTTGTGTTACGTTGAACTTATCACATTGGACGAAGTATATTAGAACTTTTAATTGAAGTTTTAATTTCTAGATTTGCTAATGACAGTTTTCTTTTGGTGATGTTAGATTCGTTCAGGCTGGTTTACGTTAAAATGAACGACAATAAATTATCGTATCGTAATGTGGCAATACTTATCCTAAGCTGGGTTTGTTCGTAAAACTGCCATAATATATTAATTTCATAATTTGACATGACAAAAAGGACATACATACACATGTGTTTACTTACCACACAATACATACAGACAAAATGAAACACATATACTCAATTTTACATTTTCCTTGTATTTGAACTTGGTTATTTATAGGTAGTCAGATCGTTGGCAAAATGGAGTAGGGGAAACGCGCTGGACATTGTAGTTTGAAAACACACTTACATGGGTTCAAATCCTGTTCAAGCCAAAGATTCTTTTTACAAAGCAATCGTGAATAATCTAATCATCTCTTCTCATACAAAACGGAGAATATTTCCGACTGTAAAGTGGAGGAACTGAGTCATTATAGCGAGGAAGACCATTTGCGAATGTTGGTTGGGAAAGTGCAAATCAAGTCTCAGGGGGTTACGAGGAAAGTAAACAACACGTCATTGATCAGAAATACGCACTTTTCATGTTATTATTCTTAGAAAGAAACACCATAACATGTTAAGCTAGCGTTAGGTACAGCCAGCTGTGGAGTATCGCTAGCGTACGGGACTTCTAATTTGAAAACCTGCGTTCGATTCTCCACCAGCCAGTTTCTTTTTCGCATACACTGAAGTATGCAAACAGATTTATCTCCGGGTTTTGGAGAACCTACGAAGTCAGAATCCGAGTAAACAGTGCGTGTGCTGTTTAGCATAATGATAATGTAATTTTCATGTTTTTCATTGGTCTCTTCCTCTCTTTGCTGCTGTATTCTTATCGTATATTTGCTGCGTCTTTCTCTTCTTCTTCTCTCTATCTATTTATCTCTATTTTTCTCTTACTTTACACACACTCTCTCCTTTTGTTCGTCTTCCAGAGCCAATTTCGGGCCACTTTCGATGACCCGGTGATACGACCTGACCCAAACATAAGTGACCCGGTAACCCGATTGACCCGGTCTGGAAACCCTATTTAACTGGGAATTTCGGCGTCGTATTTTTCTTGTTCTCGGGGTCACATCTCCGGTCCTGGTCACCCCTTAAAGAAACATTGTTCAAATGGAATGAAATAATTAAAATCTCTCCTTTATCCTACGGGTTATCAAGTATAAATCTAATCAATGGGTCAGCATGGCCTACAGTATCTACTGTTTTTTTACAATCAGTGATTCCGCTAGACCCCGGTCCCTGTAGTGGATGTCAGCCCAAATCCTGGAGATGTACCACCAACTTTAACATATTGGGGACAAAAGTTGATAGAAACTGTGCAAAACTCTACGCCCACCCTCCCAATTTAGACTTTACGCCCCCAATCTGAAAATCCTGGCAGCATCCTTGATTACAAAGTATTCCGAACCAGTATGTTTAATAAACCCCACCGAATTTGCAGACTAACCCCGCGCAAACAAACAATGTGTGTTACACATTTGACATTATCCTAGATGTGTATCAAAACTCTGGAGTTTCACTGGAAATCTTAAGTATTTATTCTGACCACCAAGTTTGTTCTCCATTTTGAAAGTGATTTAATGAATTTTTGAAGCACCCTTTATATATTCGAATAACCCTGCAAGAATATAAAATCACTTCTCTCTTGCTGTTAGATTTGATTTGTGGGAACTGAACTTTATACTGTGGGAACTGAACTTAATATTTTTTACTAAGTTTAAATTCCATATTTTTTATCTGTACTTCTTCTTCTTCTATTTCCCCTTCTCTCTTTCTCTCTCTCTCATTTCAATGTTTGATTGTATGTTTAAATTTCACCCTTGATCAACTTATGTATATTGATTCGTCTCGCTTTCATTTTATCGATACTAATACATGTGTATTAAAAAGAAAAACGTGTTCATGATGTTCGCTGATTTTAGTATGGGCGAGACGAAGGAAGGAGAAAGATTATGGGATAAGAAGGTGCCATTTGGGTTTCCTAGCTGGACGGCGTTCGCTGTCGCAATATTTTTTATGTGAAGTGTGCCATCCCGGTATATGTCTGTCGTGACTGAGGAAAACGCTGGGAAAACCTAAGTCAGGACAGTCAGCCGCTGGTACCGAACCGAGGTCCTCCCGAATACGAAACCAACGTTCTACCAAATAAGGTACGGTGCTCGGAAGAAAGCATACTCGTTTCGATGTTTATCACATGCACGGACACACAATATCATAGGCACGCCCATACAAAATAACGTAAATAACAACATAATATCAGAAATTATCAAGCATAAATATCGTGCATCGTGCCCTATTTTTAAGAACTGATAGAAACAGACCTTTTCTCTTGTCTTTCATGCATAACGTTAGTGTTCTATGAAATTCATTAAGAAAGAGAAAAGAAAGAACCCATGGGTTTTAAAATTCATTTTCGTTTCTCCATATTCGGTAAGGATCTTTTCTATTGGACAATTTGAATTAAACGTTTCAGTACCCTTCAACTAGTAGCCCACCTAAAATAAAAATTTTGTTAGGTTTCCTATTTTATTGTTTGAAATGGGACTCTCTTAAGTTTTTCATTATTTGCTACATACTACAAGAAATCATAAATATATTTTTCAGAACCCAGGACGTGTGATAATGTTTTCTGTTAAAGAAAAGAAAATTCCAACCCTTGCTCGCTCACTCACACTCTCTCAGAATCACACACCGCCGACTTAACGTTAGTTGGGTGGCCTATCTGCTGGGCTTAGAGAAAAATCGTGTATAACAAAGTGATGTGAACATAATTTTGGCCATGATAGTACAAATTCAAACTCCTAAACAAATAGCGTACAACAACTGCTCAGGAACGAAGAAAATGATCAAAAATGGCCAAAAAATAAATTATAATTCCAAGAAATGGCATATACAACCCATAAAGACAAAAAATGCCCTAACGAATAGAGCTTAAAAGTTTGAGTACGACATGAAACATACACGGAAAGAAATTAGTTTCAACTAAGTCAAGATTTTGTTAGGTTAGTGACCAAAAGGGTTGCACATAACCTACTGGTTATTTATCACAACCCTTTCGAGACATGAAAGTACCTAATTCTGTAGGTAAATGGTAACCCATTGAAAAAAGTTAACAGAAATCAGGGTAAAAACAACCCATTCGTGGGTAGCAAGTTACCTACACGATTGGTACAAGAAGGAATAAACAAACAACACGGTTAATTTAAACAACATGATTGACCCACTGCTCGGTTATGCTAACCGTTTAATGTGCAGGTAAATTTAACCTTCTGAGAATTAGTTATTTTTTAACCTTAATGAGGGTTAGCTGAACCGAGTCTCGTGTATACGAGATGGCGGTCATTGAACACTGAGGGGCTTCCACATGGAAGCTTTGTACCAACGCCAAAACGTAACGTGAAACTTAGGAGGTAACCTAGCAACCCTAAATCTAGGAATGTAGTGTTATATAAACTATTATTAATATTCTGTTAATGACAAAGTGTAATATAAAACATTGAGATTCGTATAATGAATATCACAGTAGTGTAACTTGGGAAATACATGCATTATCGACCATAAACTTCAGCTGATCGGTGGAGTAGTTGGTAGCACTTTGGACTGCTACGGATAAGATCCATGGTTCGATCCCAGTCTGGCGCACATTTTTTTTTTTTACAAAGATAGCTATAATAAGCTATATGTAGTGTAAATAATAACAGTAACTTGCTTTCAGACGATTTTGCAACTTTTTTTTTTTTTACAAATTTTCTTTGGGGTGGGTTAAAGTAACTGAGTATAGTTGTTTATCATAACCCTTCAAAATAACCTACGTGGAGGGTTACACCAACCCACTGGACCTAACCTTTTTAGCTGGGTTGCTGTAACCTTGTACTTATTAGGCTCTATATTTACCAACTCACTCTGTTGCATTAACCCATTTTTGGGTTGCTAGTAACCTTTTATTTCTTTCCGTGTATCAATACTAAATGTTATGCGTTTCTGATTTACCAAAAAAAATAAAAAATGATGCAATTTAATCAAAATCCTAGCTCTAATTATTACAATCAGCAATGCAGTTGCTTATAGCGAACAATCTACTGCAATACCTTAAACAGCGTTCCCACAGTTTCAAACCAATTTTCCTGACAAACAACTACGGCTGTAAGTACATATATACTCATCTGCTCTTTCTTATCTGAAGAATAAGTTCCGGAATGAATGGACTTGATGCTGAGGCAGATTTACATTTAAAAGTGTCTTCGTTTGATCCTCACATTTCCAAGTTAGCAGCTGAGAGACAACACAAACCATCACATTGGCTGAGGTTGTGCACCTTGGTTTCTTACATTTATTATCATGTTAACGTGCTAAATTGATTTTTTTTTCTAGGAAAGCCCTTTTTTCTTTATCTGACGAGTTTACTGTAGTTTACTATTATTTATGCACTGGATTTACTTATTTAGTTACTTCAAACATCGCCAAATAGAGATCGTACACCACTTAACATATCAACTCAATAACAACAATGAAAATTAGAAAAGGACAATAGGGAAGTAAGCGAACCTGAAGTATAATTCCAGTTTTTCCTGATGAAATTGATATTTGATAAAACCAGGGGAAACCTAAACTAAATCAAGTTTTCCGGCTCAGGGATCGAACCCAGGATCTCCTGATTATGTAGGAGGCATCATACCACGACTTCACATCGCTCGTATATTGTAAAAGAAACGTGAACATTTTTTACATTATTATTACATTATAATGCAAGGGGTCCTTCAGTTGTATTGAAGACTCTAAAGGGGGTCGCAGCGTGGAAAAGGTTGTGGAAGGCTGATGTAGATCATTCCACGCGCCTTCATTGAACAAGATAGTATGCTGGTGCCGATATATAGGCATTCTACCGTATACGGAGGTTCTGCAGAGAAACGTAATTTAATAATAATAGTAATAATAACGAGATAATTAATATTTAAGTGTGCTAATGTGGTTATTTACGGTTCAGTAATATCAATAATAATAATAAAATAATTGGCATTAAATACATTGTCCTACCATGTGCAATTTTAATTGAATCACTGTAGGCTACTTGCGGAAGACGTTAATTAAATTGAGCAAAAAGGTGTAATAAAAACTATTTGAAAACTACCAGAAAAGAACGTGCTTTGTAGATGTTATTGATTTTACAGAAGAGGGCAGGAGACCATCTTAAAAGTTCAAACTTAGTATTACCTACACAGAAGTATCAAATAAAGACGCAAAGTAGCCTGTTACAAAGTCTTTTCAAAGAGCTACCTGTTACTCTTATTTCAATTTCGCTAAAAATGGACAACGCTAACACACGATCTTTTCCTGAGGTCTTCATTTTTATTCACAGAAAATACTTCGAAGTAAATTTAAAAAAGCATGAGGTTTATTTATACATATTCTTTGAATGTTAAACACCATCTCCAAGATAGTCGTGCACCCTGAGACGTTGGAGCAGCGTCTTCAACGACGCGGGTTCGAATCCCGCTTGGGGCATGGATGTTTTTGGATTTTAATCAGAATTGCAGTCTTATAATCGTGCCGGCTGAAGTCATAAGTTACTAAAATGACCATAGAAAATAAAGTTTGAACCATCTCCGAGAACATTTATCTTTTGGAGACATAAAGTCAAGTTAGGGAGCAAAAAAATAAGGCTTGTTTCTACGGTCGTAAGAGACAGGTTAGGATATTTCTGAAGTTTTAAAAAGTTTTTAGCCATATTTCGATCAGACCGGAATAGGGTATGGGAGGGTAGGGGTCGATGTCTTAGTTGAGGTACCATCCTGACTTTTGTGTGGTGAAAGTAAAGGTTACTCTGGAAAACCTCTGTCAGGACTGTAGGCAGCAAGATTCGAATTAACGGTACCTGCGAACCCGAAAAGACAGGTTAAGGCATGACATTTAAGTTCCCTCTTGTATCTAGCATATATTACGCCTTCATGCATATAGAGTCCTTCAACACAAAGTACCCGTGGCAGTGGTATAGATGGCTACCACGTCCTATATATAAAAATATGAAAAAATAATATTCCTAACACCAGTAAGCACAAATGTTTGTTATACTATTCCTAATGTAAATTAATTTAGCTTTAAATTACCTGAAATCAGTTATGTACGAGGGGCTGCCCAGGTCAAAAGTCATGGTGTTTGGCGCTACCTTTACACGGACCTTAATGTCATTTGCTAAATACATTTTTTGTCTAGCGCTTTATATTCTTCCTTGCAAAGAGTGCCCTAGGCCCGGACCTAGTGGTAAATCCAACCAGGGGGGGGGGGGCGGAAGAAAGGTAAATCTTAGTATGAAATGTATATAAAATTACATTGCTATGAAATGTATACTAATGTTACACAAAAATCTGAATTTGGAATTCATCTAAAGAAGCAATATGGCCGTTATTTTGTTTTGTTTGGTTGGTTATTTAATAATGGAGCCCTACGTAACTAAGCTTAGCAATACTGTTTGCTTTTAGATACTTACCAGTGCCAATTCCTAAACGAGCTGATGCGTCGGTATTATCTGCACATGAAGTAGTGGCACCTGACGACAGTAACATTCCGCATGGAGTTTGGATTTGAGAGGAAGATAGTGGAGGTCCGTTTCGCCTTTGGCCGTGTGATGATGAGAAAGCATCATTTGAGGTATGGACCACAGAGGATACGTTAACTTCGGTAGCTCCTCCTCTAGATAATCCAGCCCACTCTAAAAGCAAGTAATGAAATTCTAACATCCAGTATTTACACCGTGGTTACTACAACAGGCAGGTTACAATTTATGGTTTAAATAAAAATGTTTAAAATGTTACAAATATTACATAATTTAACAAAATGTTAGAAGACACTCATGTTTTTCTTACCTTCGTCTCTGTTTTCACCATATTTGGGACAAATTTGGAGGACGAAATCCTGGCACCGAAATAAAAGTTCCTGTAAAAATGTTTTGTTATTTTAGATATAGTGTTTTCCATTTCAAGTTCTAAATCGACTCCTTATAATGGCAAGGAGAATCTTTTAATGTGGGTGTTATTTATTTATTGATGTATACTCATACTAGAACCAGTTTAACCCTATAGAGTATCCAGTTCGCATCACTGTGACCTGAATTTTCTGTGTTGTTTATCATCACGCGGAGATACCAATTATCCGATAAAGGGAGGTAATGTCATTTGAGAAAAAGTTTAACATTATACCAGGTTACCATCACTGACAACCTCGTCAAAACGTTTTAATTCTAATAGCCACCATGATCACAACAATAAATTATCTGAGACTAAATCTTATTCTGAATCGTCTCTCGCATAAGAACTGCTTGACCACAGCAAGGAGTCGATTATGGGTTCCAAATTGGAAAATCTGTATCTAAAAAAAATAAGCAAATTCGACACTTTGCTTTTAGTTGCCAGGACTTCCTAAGTTTGTTCTACACATTAATTCTACAAATACCCTATATATTTAAGGAATGAGTTCTTTTAAACATATTTATAAAGCATTGTAAAGATATTACGTTCTCTTACTTTTAAAGATATTCCAGACTAAGAAGCAAACATTTGATATTATTTTTTAATATTGCGTAAAATATGTTTTAGTACTTTATGTAACATCTACATTGGCAATAACAATGCGAAAGAAGGCAAAATCCTCTGGCAATAAAGAATCGCTCACAAAGTCTTTACAACTTTCAAACTGTCGCACATTGGTTGTTATCTTATATAAAAAAGTGATTTAATGACCATTCCTACTTGTGTGTGTGTGTGTGGGGGGGGGGGGGGCCAAGCAGCTGAAAGCTGATAGACTTATTATAATTTAATTTATGACATCGAGTTATTGGCAACTGAGAAATTTCATGGGAAGAGCAGTGTTCTTGACTGAAATTATAAAGAATATAGAATGTATTTAGCATCATTACCATTTCGTATAGGTGCAGCAGTACTTGGAATTGCATCCCTTAAAAGGTTCATATCACCTTTTTTTAGTTCCCGAATTTGAGTCATCACTGTCCTCCTCAGACAAATATCTTTGCGGCTTCCTACGGCATCTTCTTGAATAAATTTCTTCGTGAGAAGAATCGCTACTAACGTTGGAAGTTAGTAAAGTAAAGCCTTGTCTGCTTTTGTGGTTGCCTTCCGATAGCATTTACGGTGAATAAACAGAGCATATATCACGCGACATGGCAGAAACAACTAGCGAAATTAAAGTTTCAGATTTACCACCAGCAAATTATTCATTCTCGTACTTGAAAGACATTACAAAGGCGATCGGACACACCTCAACTAACTAAAACCAGAACAAACTGAACCGTGTTTCCTGAGAACACAAAAAGGTTCAAAACGGGATAAGCGCCGGGCAAAAACAAGCTAAGTGCTGAACATCACAACACTCTGGACGCTCCCCAGTGAAGCCTCACAACTATAAGCTGCCCGAATGTGTGTCTTTCCCCTAAAGAAGGGTGAGAAAGAAAGAAAGTGAACTTCACTTTCACGTGGACAAGTGGGTAACGCTCGCGAAGAGTCTACAATGACACTCAGACTGGAAACCGGCCAGCTGGACCAACTCAAATGGGTCACTCGAGAGCTAAGTCACGACTTCACCAGTCGAGGTCATGACCCACGACCACATAATGTACGAGAAAGATAAAGCATCAGACTATCGAATCAAAATAAATATCATCTCTTATCACCTGGACACGCTAGTACCGGAAAATCCCGAAGAGGGAGCACACGATTACCGAAGGATAACTAAATTCGAAATATAGCACAGACATAGGGATAAGCTGAAACGATGGAAAAGAGGGGGTAGAAAGAGAAGGAAAGAATTTCCCACCCCAACAGAGAAGAGAGCACAGAGAACAACCCACATCATAGCATGGAAAATGCCACAGTAGCCCAAGCCTACACACACACAGACTTCAGACTGGAGGCGATAAATCAAAGTTTATTCATACACGCTCGCAAGTCACCGAAGTTAAATTTAAAAACTCAAATAAAAGAAAAGTTGGCGAAAACTAAATCATTCTGAATCTCTTAAAACAACGAGTACGTAACAAACTCTCATACGCACCAGTAATGGACCACGCACTACAGTAGGACCTACAGTGGAAAACTGAACTAGTGACATTCATCGTATTCTAGCGGAAAGAAGAAAAAGTAGGAAAAATAGAAGTTCTAACATACTACCTATCCGCCAGAACACAGCGATTTTATCCCTTAGTGTACAAGGTCACTGTAGCAAATATTAAACTTAATCAACGAGAAAATCCACAAAAAACAATATTAAAGCATTGAAAGTTTAATATGCGTGCACTCACTTTAATCCGAAGGAAATTCAGTTCACTATAACACTTGTACTCTACGCGACAATTAAGTTTTCAAAATAATATCTGCGTAAAGCATCATGATTCAAATTAACTTAAATATTAGCTACTCCTACATGCGATTTCAATAACATCAAATAGACCCTTTTTAATCATGGTTTATTTCAGTAAAACGACTGAAAGATCAAGTTGTTGAACACAAATTATTTAAAAATTTGAACTGCCATAACATAGAAGCTCATATGAACGGGAAAAAAAACTCATTCGCATTTTATTTGAAAATTCACATCTCTTGAAGAGAGAAACCCGACAGTTCATAAATTCGGTTTTAAAAAAAGTATGTTTGAGAATCACTATTCAGTCCATAGAAAAATCATTCAGTTACACAGTAGTCGAAAATTATGCCTTAACAAAATCGTTTCGTTCACTTTCTTTCTTTCTCACCCTTCTTTAGGGTAAAGACATACACTGGGGCACCTTTTGATAGTGAAGGTTGGCGAGTCTTCATTGGGAAGCGTCCGGATTGATCTGTTGTTCAGCACTTAGGATGTTTTTGAAAGGCGCTTATCCCGTTTTTGAACCTTTGTGTTCTCTGGCGACACGGTTCAGTTTGGTTTTGGTTGGTGCGAGTGTCCCCGTGGTCTAGTGGTTTGGTGTATTTCATATTTACTAAAGAAACATGCTGAAACTAGAATAAACACCACGTAGCCAATAGAGAAGTAAATATTGATAGAAACTGAAAATCCAGAAGGGATCATATTCTTTTCCAGCAGTAAACCCACGCCATAACATCCACCAACACAAACTTGTTCCTTTCCCCATGATAGTGCAATCACAGTTCACTCTGCATTAGCACATCTAACCTAAGTAAACAGCTACTTTAACATAGAACATTACTTAACAGAAAAAACAAAAAAATCATTAACTTAACGAAATTATTCTGACCTACCACATTGGTCAGCTCTAGTTTAAGCACTTTAGGCCCTACTAATATAGTGACACACACATCCATAAAGCATACCTTGAAACTTAATCATACAATAATAATAGTCTTTCATGGGCCACACATCGAAGTAAACTGGAGCAAAATAGCTCACCATATCATAGTCTCTGCAGCAAAGCACTGTTAACACAATCACGACGCTTTAGCTATAGGCCTACCAGTAACCTCATCATAATCAATAGGTGCATCATACACAAGATAAAACCTTTATTGCCCCATCATAGCTGATCAAAGCCCTGGGTGGTCTAAAATTAATACAGCAATGATCCCTACTCAGAACAAAAATAAAGGTTTAACTTCCAAAGTTGGTCGTCAGTTTCTAGTAAAATTTAGAAAATTTACAGGGAATAAATGGATAATTTGCTTGTTTGTGTGGTTAAATTTTCGTAGGTTTCATCAGGCTTTTAGTCGAAAACCAGACGGACGACCAACTTCGGAAGTAATGCCAAAATAAACAAAAATGAAATACAAAAGCCAGGTAGATGTACTGATTAATGAGGAAACTAAGGGATAAACTCTACAAGTTGGCATCCAAGAAGGGAGCTGTAAACAGCTCACAAACAACAAAAGCAAACCAGATCACTGTAACTGGCATAATATAAAATCGATGCTATCCCGAAAAGGAAGATTTAGAATAATTTGTCTCATGTTAATCTAAATGAAAGTACAGTTTCATTAGGCCATGTCAGCGTAAGGATGCTCTGAAAATACAGAC
This sequence comes from Lepisma saccharinum, assembly GCA_022664845.1. NCBI lineage: Eukaryota > Metazoa > Arthropoda > Insecta > Zygentoma > Lepismatidae > Lepisma > Lepisma saccharinum. Next base: position 11,581 of record JAGDQP010022453.1, read on the forward strand.
AACATGTAGGGAGCTGTGCCCACATCACCTTGTCATATTGAACCTGTGACACTTTACTAGACCATTGGTGGCGATCCTTATGGCAATAAAGACGTATAAGGCGGTTCACACTATGATGATGTTATTCCACAGGATTAGGATTATGTATTGCTGGAAATAGTTTACGAGGAGCGCTTCGTGAGATATTATCAACATAGTACTCGGTATAGTTATAGTTTCCGTCGTCTCCAAATTAAAATTCCACCTCTAACCTATGGGGTGCGTTAATTTCGGTATAGGGTATCCAACTGCGGAAAGTGTCCGGTAACCACACCAAACCTGTCCTGACCTAACCTAACCTAGCAGAAAAATGGAAATAAAAAACCTTGAGAGTCCCAAAGAAAGTGGATGCCCTATACGGAATAAACGCCTATGGGCTATTTTTTTTGGTACGCATTAGTATATAAAATACCTAAAGACCCTCTATCCTATGGGCCAACTGTGCGTTTTTTAAAAAAGTATAAGTACATGTAAAATGATACGTAAAGAGCCTACAGTGTATGTGAATGTAAATCACTACGAAACTTTCGACTACGGTTTAACTGAAACTTTACATAGGAGTACACCGTCGGAGCTCAGTGGTACAAAGTAGGCGAAGTATTCGGGAGGTCGTGGGTTTGATCCCAGCGGAAGACAATCGCCGAGTTTTCCCTCAGTTCCAACAGGCAAATGCCGGGCTGTCTGAAGCCAATGAAATAAATTTCTGGCCATAGATGTCTGAAGGCAATGAAATAAATTCAAATTCAACGACAGGGAACGTCTGAAACTGCTCCGATCTAACAAACGGTCCCGGTTTTGTCTGTATAAATATGGCCTGCCTTATATACTATAAGAGGTGTCATTTTGTACGTCCTAAATAGGCCCTATTATTTCTCGCATACAATATCTGGAAAATGTTTTTCCCCAGTACATGGTGGACAAAGCTTTGAGGTAATCTTTTGGCTGTCTCGTAAACTTTGGCGGACATCGTTCACGCATAACATATTTGTAATCATGTATACTACTCTAATAACAAACTTAAACATTACATAAAACGGAGTACTAACCCCAGTACATATACCTTCAATAATATCCTTCTTCGAGCGTCGTACAAATCGTAAACAAAACTGTAAAGTGTCACTGTTTCCAGCTGCCACAACCCTAAAATGGCGTTTCGTCTACGTTCAAAACGAAGATCAACTGACAAACGACATGCGCAGTGCAAACCATTCGATCGGCATGATTCGACGTCCTTCATATCAATTAATATCTTCATGTAATTGCCACGCAAGCCACAGAAATTTAAATTCCACTTATTATAAATTCATTCCATAGCAAAAGGAAACATTTTCATGCCTTTTTTGGTGGCCAAACCTAGCTACTTCCCATCCTGATCGACGTCACACAAAGTCGGCAAATCGGACATCGGCAAACCCATCTAGATCCCACGTGGGACCAATATAGGACAAAGTGGGTAAATCGACATTGGCAAACCAACCTCCATCCCATGTGAGACCCACATGGGAAATAGGTGGGTAAACGTGTGTCACGCTAGATCCTACGAGACCGACATTGGCCGATGTCGCGCCAATGTGGGTCCAATGTTGATGTGCTACTGGGGTAAACACACATTCGTATTTCATCAGATAAAGAAGGGTAACATGCCTTAAGAAGGGGCCTGTTGAACCCGCTCTTAATTCTGGGCATCTAGAAAGTACACGATAAGCCATTTGGGTAAGAATCCAATAGAATTATGTTCTAAACATTTCATTTGACAATGTTAGATTTAAAAAAAATGTTTCGTTCCCGGAGACAAGCACAATCTATAGTTTAATTGGTTGTGGGTTCGACGACCCCCACTCGTACCGTAAGGGTTAATGTCTCATATGTTATTTGATTTGTAGAAAGGAAGATACGAACAGTATTCTACAAAATTTTCATCACTAAAATGCTTAACATATGAGCATGTTACACATGCATAACAGTGGTTGCTTTTGTGTGTAAAGAGTCATTGTTTGTATATATATATATATATGGTCAATTAAACTTTCTGTAGTATCAGTTATTCTGGTTGGCATGGTAGCAAGTTGCTTGTAACCCAAGGACTCCATTAGATAAAAGAAAATGCATCTAGTAGAGAGGGTGACGGAATCATAGTTAACGTCTCCAACTAAAATTGAGCAGTAGTTACTCGGAAGCGACTGAAGTATACATCCTAATGCTTTGTCAAACTCCGCCGTAGACTTGGGTCTTCGGTAAACGCAACTAATTAGTATAGGCTTTGTATTATTACAAATACGTACATTTACCCACAATCCTTCAATGTCGATATTAACTAACTAACTAACTAACTAACTAACTCTATGGCTTATGGAACTCGCAAGTTCATCGCCGCAGTAACAAACGTTCGCCATTGGATTCTATCCTGGGCAGTATCAAGCCAGTTTTCATTACGAACACCTACTTCTCGAAGATCTCTTCTAATACTGTCCTCCCAACGACGTCTCGGTCTTCCCAATGGCCTCTTTCCATCCGGCCTTCCAACCAGGATAGAATATAATCTTCGTTTTCCCCCCATCCGAGCTACATGCCCTGCCCACCTTAGTCGTCTCGATTTCATTATTTTTACAACATCTGGTGAATCGTACAGTCCGTGGAGTTCTTCATTATGCAGTCTCCTCCACTCTCCAGTCATCTCGTCCCGTTTCGCCCCATATATCTTTCTCAAAACCTTATTTTCAAATACACACAAATTATGTTCATCTGCTAGGGTCGTACTCAAACTTTCGCAACCGTAAAGTATTACCGGCAGAATAACCGTTCTGTATATTTTTAATTTCAATTTCCTTGATATTAATCGCGATGTTAGAAGTTTGTGGACTGAGTAGAAACATGCGTTCCCCGATACTAAGCGACTTTTTATTTCTTCCGTGACCTCATTTTTGCTTGTTACGTATGCTCCCAAGTATTTAAATTTGTTTACTTTCTCTATGACCTCATAACTAATTCTTATGTTTTTAATTCCTTCATTCCCTGTGCTTCGGCTTGTTATCATGTATTTTGTTTTATCTATGTTTACCTGTAGACCTATCTCATCGCACGCTTCTACTAAGACATCGGTGTTACTTTGTAGTGCGTCTATATCGTCGAAATAACTATTGTAGTGCGAAATGACTTTTCCACACATCGACAATTTTAGTCGGATCCACCTGAAGATCTCCACATTCATTTCTAATCATTTCTAACCTAGGCTGGTAACCTTTTCTTAACGAGTTTACCCCTTTGTATAGATCTCGTATGTTATTTGTCTTCCCGTTTTCCTCAATCTCCTGAATCTTCTGCGTCAGATATTCTCGCTTTTTGTTTCTGAACCCTAGTGTGGCGTTTCGTTTCGCGTTACTGTAGTGGTTGGTATTTGCTTCGCTTTTATTACTTAGCCATCGTTGCCTTGCTTGTTTTCGTTCCTCATGAAGTTTAATGCATTCTTCATCAAACCAAGGTTTGTTTTTCTGTTGTTTCTTCTCACCTACGCGTTCCTTCGCTGCGCTCTTAATTGTTTCACGAATTGCCTCCCACATCTTACTTACATCAATTTGATTAATAATATCATCATTATTATTACTCGAGTCGGCTAGGATTTCGAACCTATTTGAGAGTTCGAGTTGGTAATCTGCTCTTATGCTCGGATTATTTAATAGTTTCACTTCGAATTTCAGTTGTTTTGATCCCTTGCTTTCTCTGTTCGCGATGCATAACTTTTCCCTTACTTTTGTGATCACTAATTGATGGTCGGTGTCACCTTCCGCTCCTCTGTACGACCTAACGTCCATTATGTTGGTGTGTCTTCGTCTGTCTACTAATACGTGATCGATCTGGTTGAGAGTTTTTCCGTCCTGAGATACCCATTTGTATTTGTGTATGTCTTTGTGTTCAAAGTACGTGCTCTTTACCAGTAAGTTTTTCGAAATCGCGAAAGTTATCAGTCTTTCTCCATTGTTGTTGGTCTTTTCGTGAAGACTGTAATTGCCTATAGTAGGTCTATATTTTTCTTCCCTCCCTACCTTTACATTGAAATCACCCAACATAATTTTCGATTTATACTTCGGTAATCGGTCAAACAACCTTTCTAGCTCATCGTAGAATATATCTTTGTCGTTATCAGTAGCCACCTCGGTCGGAGCATAGACGTTTAATAAAACCGTGTTGCCCCATCGAGTACGTATCGTAACGTACGATAGTCTTTCGTTTACGAACTCTATATTCTGAACCGCCTGAAGGATACTATTCCTAATGAGGAACCCTGTTCCGAAATCGTGAGACTGTGTTCCCCCGTAATAGAAAGTGTACTTGCCCTGTGGGATACTATGTGGGATACTCAATGTCGATATTGCTTATACTAAATACTAGGTTGCTAATTAAATTATCCTTAATATAGAAAATGACTTCCCCTCCCCTCTTAGAGAAATCACGGTCTAATCTGAACATCTTGAAACCATTTAATTTAACATGCTCGTCCAGAATTGATATATCAGTCCATGTTTCCGTTATAGCCAGGCAAGTGCATTGAACTAAATTTGATGTGGCAATCGCATCAATTTTATGGCGTTAACTACGAATGTCCAAGTGCCCAAAAGAAATATTATTAGCTGTGTCTATTATCTTTACGTCTTCTAAACAAATGTATAAATTCTTTAGAAATCTTCTATTTGTGTCACTCAGGATGGCTGGTTGGTCGCTGACTTCAGAAGCAACGAATGTGCTGTTTTCTGTGTCAGTATAATGTTAATTTAATGTGCCATATTAGTAAAATTTGTGAATACTGTAAAGAAATTTTGGTTTATTTACAATATGTGACTTATATTTAGAATACGAATATAGATGTAACTCTATTAACAAAAATATATTATGGAATACATATCCAGGTAAATAAATAAATGCATATGTGCCGAATATCAAAGTTTCAGTGTATGTACAGTAAATAAGATTATAGCAATTTTTAAATCATTATTTAATGATAATGTCTGTCAATATAAAAAAAAACGTGAAACGACGCTGCAAAAATGCGAAGTTTTTACATGCGAATGTCAATTCCTATATTATATAATTAATTGAAAAACTGCTCTTATAGATTTTAAATGAACATTTCGAAATACAAAATAATATGGAACAAGAAACAAATTTTTCTATTTAGTAAAACGGTCATTAGTAATATGTCAATATATCCTTTCAAAATATTATATATTGACAGTATAATTTATTAGTAATATATTGTCAATATATGGCAAATACATTGCCAATATATTTTAGTACATGTCCATATTATTAGGAAATTACTTGGAAAAACTATTTCCTCCAAACCGAATTGGTGGGAAAGTGGGTTTCACTATAAACTGTAATGACAATTAAACTTGTCAGTCTTATAGAGGATTGTTTCCCCAGCAATTCTTTTTAAAAATAATATCGTTCAAATTGGATGAAAATTGTCAAAGTTATGACAATTTTACTATAGTCATGAACTTTGTCATTTCTAGTGATTGTCAGGTGGGAAGATTGGTCAAAAACATGTGTAAATCGTTTTTTTGCCCAAAACGGAAAACAAGGCTCCAAATATTTTCACTTTCGCTTTATTTTCTCGGAGTTTCAAGGAAATCGGCGTGTCTACAGTTCACTAGATTTACTTGTTAGAAAAAATGGAAGATAAATTATTCATTGTCCTAACAGAAAAATGCATAAGTAAATAAGTACAGTAGACAATGTCAAAGCCAGACATTCTCATTGAATTCTTAGCGAAGATGACTAGGAATTGCACAATGAATTTCTAGCAGAAACAGACAAATTAAATGCAACGTAATAGGAATGCAATCTTATTCTAGATTCATAGGAGTCAAAATGAGCACAAAACCTACTTGAAAAAGTACTACATAAATAAACAATTCACTAAATATAAAATTAAGATGAACATTATATCAGAGAAAACAACTAGCATATGCCAACTATTTGAGATTTACAATTTCAGAATGGCAAAATAGATGTCAAGAAACATCTAATAAGCAACCTTTGATTACAATCTTTAATTAAATCTTACATCTTCCACCCACCCCCTATTAGTCCATGAACACTTTACGTCAAAACAATTTCAGGGTTCATACCAGTATGGTTAGGATAAGGTAGAATGACAGGATTCATCAGACGATGTTGTAAGCATCAGTACATTTCGTTTTGGTCAAAGGATGGAATTCTCCAATACAGTAGTTGAGTGTGAGAAATCTGCTTTTATCAAGTGCATTTATTGTTGTGTGACATGTTTGGAACACTTTTTCATCGAAGAACATTATCATAAAAATAAAAAGAATAATCAAACAGTGTGCACATTGATTAGTTTATAAATCTTGATTCTCTGGTTTACACTGTCTTAAATGTTCGATTTAGAATTTGAATTTCATTTATGGGCCTCTCAAGCTTAGATCGAGGTTTAAGTGTGAAGTGTGCATCTTAAAGAAAATGCTTGGAAATATTTATTTATTTTTCTCACTAATTTCACATGTTCTTTTCTAAAATAATAGTGTGAAACTTATTCTCGCTAATGTGTTTCTAATTAAGTTTCAACCCAAATCGATATATCAATTACATTCTCCTATTTAGAAATTTAGAGTGAAATTCAAGGTGATGGACATGATAAAAGTATTTCTCAATATAAAGATCGCTCTGTATCGGCTCTGTACTATCAGGATTCGAGGCATCAACTGTTTCAGAATTCTTCCCTGTAAACAATATATGTTCCTACATTTTTGAAAATATAATTCAGTTCATGCCTTGTTCTTGGTTTATTTAATTTAAACATTTTGTCGAAGTTTGTCCTCTCGTGATAAAACTAATTTAGATTTAAATCTTCTAGGGAGTATATTTAACAAGCAAAAATAAGGTTACGCGAGAAATAAACTGTAACTTTGCATCTCGAAACATATGTTTCAATTCAGTCCAGAAATCAAGGAATTTGAAATAGAAAATATAGAGAACGGTGATTATGCAGATAATACTTTATGGTTCTGAAAGCTGGATAACGATCGTGGCAAATGAACACGAACTTCGTGTGATTCAAAATAAGCTTTGAGAAGCATATATATATATATATATATATATATATATATATCTATCTACGTATATATATATACGGGCTGAAATGAAACGAGATGACTGCTAAATAGATGAGACTGCATAATGAGGAACTACACAGACTTACAATTCTCCTAATTTGTCATAATAAAATCACAACTGTTAAGATGGGCAGGTCAATTAGCACGGGCGGACAAAAAAATATATTCCATCGGGGGTTGGTAAGCTGGAGAGAAAGAGGTCGTTGAGATCCCGGTATGTCAATGGGAAGACAATGTTAGAAGGAATCTTCGAGAGGAATCCAATGGCGAACGTTTGTTTCTGCGGCCAAGAACTTGCGAGTTTCATAGATCATAGGACAAGTTAGTTAGATTTAAATCTTTTCTACTATTGGAATGAAATATTTATTTCATCTTTAAAAAATTGAATGATCATTGTTATGTTGAAAATAATCCATCATCACAAATTAATACCATATTGCTGTTCCCATGGCAACAAAACTCGATTAGAGTACGAGGCAGTATCATGGAAACTGTGGGGAAAATATTTTAACTAACAGCGAAACAGAAATAGTACCAGTACAACTAATTTGCGCTGACTGAAAACAGATTTAGCGCAGGAATGAGATGGGGAGAAATTAGTTACTTTTTGGTTAGATATATTGACTATTCTTCCCGGTCTCCACAGATAACACAGGACGTTTACGCAACCGAGCAGAAATCCCATTGTCTTTGACCTTCGTGGATAATCATTCTCAACCACCCTGTTACCCCTCGACCTTGCGTGTTTCATCATGAGCGATAGCAATCTCTATTGCTTCATCAATTAAGTTAGTCTCCTCTCCTTTAGAATTATTTCCACAGCTTTCTCCTCCCATGTTTCACTCGTCCTTACTATTACAAAACTTCAAAATTTTAGAGCAGAACAATTTCCTTCTCCCTTTCTCTTCTGGTGGTCCTTTCTCCCACTCACTGTCCTTTCTTGCACCATCTTCGTTTCTGACTCCCACTCCTACCCCTACTCTCTTCCCGATTCATCGCTTTATACATCGAGATCTGACGGTCACAAATCGCGGGGGCGGCGGACAGGTTTCGGGCGGCCATTACGGAGGGTGATAAATGCCTCAGCAGATTACCGGCCCAGTTTCATTACATTAGTCGACAAGCTTCACCGAGACCCCATGATTTATACGTGATAAGGGCGAGTGTATGAGAGAGATTAATGTTACTTTCTACCCTCTGCCCCCGGTTTCCCTTTCTTTGCCCCGCAATGCTGCCAACGAACTGCACTGCCTCTCAGTTACCATCCAGGCCTAGTGTTCTCTCACAGAAACGCAGAATAAAATGTTCACAGAAATATCTACATAAGGCAAGTAAAATTTCAGTGAAGTTGCTGCTGTCAACGTGAATTTATTGCTAAAGTCTGTATCAATTTGGCTGTGTTTGCTTTAAACAAGAATAAGTGAAGGATCATTAGATGTAGACAGTGGCGGCGATAAGGCTCCCACGAGCCCCACCGCGTGGGTGTCCCCGACGCGAAGGGCCCCCCCCAACCAACTAAAAATAGTAATTATCCGATGAAAATAATAGGCCCCGATTTCACGAAAGTAACAGATTTGTAATTTGTACGAAATCGGGAGAGAATGAAGATACAATTGTGCAAAATCGGTAAAATAACTAAATAACACTGAACAATATTGTTTTTCGTGGCTCCGTCCGTTGAACGGGCCCCCACAACCAATGGGTGACCAAATAATACATCGTTTTTACCAACTTGTAAAAATTTAATTGGATTATAGACCGTACTTTATGAAAAACGTACGAACGATAATGTACAAAAGAGCGAAATATGTTTATAAACTGTATTCTCTATTAGAATTACTTTTGGGGGCCCCCAACCGCGTAGAAATAATTAAATAGCCTCCTGATACTGTAACAATGATACAAAAAAGAATGATACAATAATAATATCCAGTATACCTCTCAAAATCACTGCCTGAACAAGTAATATCTTTTAGAACATTATTAGGGAAAGAAATTAGTGGAAAGGAAAACCCCAGGGAAGTAATGAATTTAATGTTGAGAAAGCTTATTTTCTTATCAGTTTCCTCCCAGATTTGACTATTGCTCTGCAACTTTACTTAACCCTTCCAGTCACAACAGCTACAGCAGAGAGAAGCTTTTCTAAACTGAATTTGATAAAGTCATATCTAAGAAGTACTATGACGCATATGGGTTTAAATTGTGTACGAGTGCCTTTGTACCTTCAAGAGTGAAATAATCCTTCAAGAGTACAAAGACAATCCACACCTTACAGTGGCAAAAGAGTAAGGAAGCTCTTGCCACTGCCGACCTCGGATAACGACACTTTCACTTTCACTTTGGGGACCCACCTTCCACCCCTGTCTCTATGCATTCTTTGCACAAAATGGATTGTGCACTTCCAAGGGCGTGCAGTACGAGCAATTGTTCGCTCTTCCCATTTTGGGACAGGTAGTTCCTAGAGATTCTCGGATTGCCGGTGTTCCGACAGTCCGAGATGCTCCTTAGTTCCCTCAGTTTTGACTTCGGATGGTGCGGGACGGACTTTGGACCAGGCGTCCAGAATGTTATCCTGGTCTTTGCTCCTAAAACTTTTCTTAGGGGAGATGCCGTACTATTGTCTTCTATTTGCAATTTTATACAAAAAAATTAACATATAAAACAACACATACACAAGGACAGCACAACATAGACGTCGACTCAAGATGGCAACTTCTTCATTTTCTGAAACGGTAAGAAAAAAGGGGGAGGGAAATGAAGCTGGATTGCAATGTAAGTATTACTGGTATTTTCTAACAAAGTTTTTGCTGGTCCGTTCTGTTTTTCCATCCCTGGCTCCTTTACTCACACAGTTAGTCTTGTTCCTCAAGTCACATTCGCATCACACACACAACACTTAATGGCTAGTATATTTAAGAATGCTTGTGTCCCGGATTCCAGGTCACTCACATTTAGCTTCTGTTTTTATTTTTCGGTTTCTTGTTTTTATCTTCTATTTTATTTAGCCTCCCGTCACCACTCACACACGCGCCCACTAACCTTTGAGCGTCTCTTGCTGCCGGCATCCTGTAGCAGGAACCCACCAAGACACCGCTGGTTTCCAGCGGTCACACACTCGCTCACTTTTACTCATATTCACTGATCTTGATTTTATTTAGCTTGATTTTGTGCACTATTGTTGGTTTAGTTTTATTTTATTTTTCCTTTTTTGATGGAGTTTTATTATTGGGTTAGTTTTAGTTTGCTTAGGTTATGTTATTCAGTTTCGGATAATTCTACGAGTAGTTCCCGAATTATTCCATCCCGCTTGCTGATAGCGAAGTTCGCGCTCGTCGAACTGGCCACGCACACGCTTCCCTCGCGAGGTTGGCGTCACGTTTCCCTCCATGCGGTATCAGCTCCCTAACCTGTTTACTATTGGTCAGCATCTGGTCTTCGCCGCGCCCGGCCTCGGTCGCCTCCGGATATAAATTTCCTTCTGTGATACTCTGTTACTTTTTGGGTTATATCCTGGTGAACAATCGCCAGTTCTAGTGTTCTCAGAACTTCTGCGATTTCCATATCCTTCAGGAGAGTTCTTTGTTCGCCAACAAGGTTTTCTGTTTCTTCGCATTTTAGCATTACGTGTTCCGGGGTAGCGACCGACCCACAAACGCGACACAGGTTATCCTCGACTATATTCATATCTTTTAGTTTCTGCCTGAATGGGCCATTTCCCGTGAGGACGTGCAGCAAACTTCCCGTTATCTCCACGTCAAGCTCTATCCTGCCAGCCACGTCCGTATTATACTATATAATCTTCTAGCTTTCGGGCATTCTTGCCATACAGGCTGCCATGCATTGGTTAGTGTTTCCCGCACATCCTGCTTGTTGTCCACAGGAGCATGTAGTATCCTAGTGACTCTTATTTTTCTTTTTGATCCAATACATAGCACCTAGCTTTTTGACTTGTAGATGCAATGGCAGGGCTGTTGCAACCACCTGGAGTGCCTCCACCGGCGTTGTTCTGTATGCTCCTGTGAGTCGTATCAGAAGTTGCCTTTGAGCGCGGTTTATTGTTTTACTTTGTCTAACATCGTCCATCCGATGGCTCCAGACACTGCCGGCGTATGCGACTAAAGATCTTATGATGGCGTCATGGTACAGCTTAACAATTTTGATCGGTATTCTTAGTTCTTTTGTCGTAATGTTTACTAGTTTGTGTGCTATTTTGATTGCTTTGCTTAATATCAGTTTGGTGTGTTTTCTGAAATTTAAGCTTTCGTCAAGTGTTAGTCCTAAATATTTGAAAGTTTGTACTGTGTTATTTGTTTTATTATTGATTTTGATTATAGGTCCTCTGTTAAGATTATTTTTCTTTAAATAGTACAAATTTTGTTTTCTCTCTGGAGACTGTTAATTTATTATTACTGCACCATGACGTCATTTCTCTTGGGACTTCGTTAGATGTCCTTTCTATCTCCAATCTGCTGTTTCCTTTTCATACCACCGCCAGGTCGTCCGCAAACCCTACCAACTCTTCTACCTCTCGCAGTTCATTAAGCATCTCCAGACCTGGCTGGAAGGTTAGCTCCTAGAAGATCGGCTCCAGGACATCCTCTTGTCGGTGTTTTGCCCACAACTCCATCGACCGTATTCACTTCTATTCTTCTATTACGAAAATAGTTTTTAATCATTTCCCAAACTTTTGTGTGGATTTTTAGGTTTCTTATATCTCTCATTAGATCTGGCCACCACAGGTTGTCGAACGCCCCCGCTATGTCAAAGAATATCCCTATAGTATATTTACACTCATCATTATTAAGTTGCTGAATTTTGTTACAGAGCTCGTTGATGGCGTCTTCAGTTGATGTATTTTACCTCAAACCAAATTGTAAGTTGCATTCATTAATATTTGTCCTTTTATTATTTATCTTCCCTGCGATTACTTTTTCGAATATTTTGCTTACGACGTTTAGCAGGCAGATAGGTCTATATGATTTAGGTTGTTCTATCCTTATCCTCGGCTTTCAGGAGTATAACCAGCTTTGCCTTCTTCCACGAGTTGGGGAAGATGCTTTGTTCGCGAAAAAGTCTTACGAAGTATGGAGTCCAGATATCTTTGTTTTCTTTATAGATTTCGCTCATTATATCGTCTGGGCCCAGGGCCTTTCCATTTTTAAGACTTCTTATACCTTGTTCAAGGTCCCAGTTTGTAACGATGAGCTCTTCATTAATTTCTTCCTCTTCCTCGGGGTTATAGGTCTTGGATGCTTCCCTCGTGAGTGTATTCTGCTCATTATCCTCATTTTCTAAATCATCGGGGAACAATTTTGCAAAGAGTAACTCTGTTGTATCCTTTCAGCTGGTGGTATACTGCCCATTATCGTTTTTCAAGGTGTTTAGGGTGCACTTCGTCTTTATTTACTCATCACAATCTTGTATGGTGTTCCCCATGGGTCTAGACTAAGACTGTCTTCTACGAATTTGATCCAGGTTCTTTTTTGTGTTCGCGTAGCTCTTTCTCGAATTGTTTTTTGATTTCCCTATACTTGTTTAGCCTGCTTTGCCTCAACTCGTGGTCTCCAGCCGCTCTGTAACTTCTTGTAGCTGCTTATGTTTTTCTTTTTAGCTTATCTAATGGCGCTGCCCAATAGGTTTTCTTCTTTTTAGTTCCACCTTTTTTTATTTGGGTTGGCTTCTTCGATGACTTTCTTTGTGACCAGCTCTAGTTTCTCCGTCAAGTAATCAATATTACAGTTTCTGTCAATCTGTGGTAAGTTTAGTTTGTTATTAAATTTTTTCCAGTTTATTTTTTTGCATTATATTTAAATACTGTTTTGTCTTCTTGATCCTCTTCATGATCTTGTTGTTTTAGATTTATGTTAAATTCGATTGCGTTATGGGCACTCGTTGTTGCATTTTCCATGACTCTCCAATCCGTTAAGTCCCTGGACATACACGTTATACACGTTCCCCTGGACATGGTTACATCGATATTTGACTCCGCTCTGGCCCTGCCCCTGCCCCTAAAAGTCGGAGGTTGTCCTTCTCTATTGCGGATGTTTAAGTTAAACTGTTGGATCAGTTCTTCGAACATTTCCCATTACCGTGAGATCCTCGGATAACGACAGCAGGTAATAGCACGAGTCTATCTATTGAAAACAATTACTAATCACCATACCTGAAAATCAAACAAACAAGAAAAATTTCCACATGCCTTTTAAAACTACCTCATCCTGAGACATACAACACTTTAGTGACTAAAACAGGGAGTTTTCTTATGAGTCAATATATAATTCAGACTAGACTGGAACTAACAAATACAGGTTTTACAATTGAATCAACAAGGGAACACAAAACTATGGATTATGCAAGAGTTCTTTATTTATCTGAATTAATTGAAAGGAAAGGGTTGCTGAAGGCTGGCGCATCTGGTTTGATAACAGATGATCAGGGCGTTCGGTACAATACTTTACTTAACTGCCATGCTGGTTTCTTCCCTCACGGTCATCGGAACGTGACAAGAGCACGTGGTTTTTATCTGGTGCAGAAACCACAATCTTCTTTCTCGGTTGTTTAGTTCTCACTTATGTTTGTTTGTTCTTGATGGAATTCTTATGTCCATGCACTATTTAGCTATATACACAATGCACTTGATCGTGGCGATCGTTCAATTAAAAAGACACTATATAATTTGATACGACATTTAGGACCAGTGTTCAAGTACGTCCGCTCTCGATGAAAACACAAGCACAAGAGAGTTTGGTAATGGTGCCAAACTAACAAATACAGGCTTTATATAGAATCAACAAGGGGACACAGAACTATGGATTATGGCAAGAGTTCTTTATTGATCTCAGTAATTGAAAAGGAAGGGTTGCTGAAGGCTGGCGTATCTGGTTTGATAGCAGGGGATCAAGGCTTTCGGTACAATACTTAACTGCCATTCTGGTTTCTTCCCTCATGGTCATTGGAAAATGACTTACGCACGTGGTTTTTATCTGGTGCATGAACCAAGCGTTGTTTAATGTAACCACCACCATTGATTTCTTCCTTACCAGTTGTTCAGTTCTAGCTCATGTCTGTCTGTCCTTGATAGGATTCTTATGTTCATGCATATTGTACAATATACACAATGCACTTGATCGTGGCGATCGTTCAATTTACAAACACTATGTAATTGGATACAACATTCAGGGCCAGTATTCAAGCACGTCCGTGCTCGATGAAAACATAGGCACAAGAGGGTTTGGCAATGGTGCCAGACCATGCAGTTTGGTAAAGCGGATGGAATAATTCCTTCCCAGAGACGCTGGCTCGCTGTACTCCTCAGGACGCCGACAACCCTAACTGTGGAATGTGGCAATGTGGCACCCTACCACAAAGTAACTTGGCAATTTTGACCATTGAACACGAAGAAACGCGAACGGTTGTCGTCGGTAAAGTAGTAGACCAGTTTCTTATGTTAAGAAACGAAGATTAGGAAAACAGTAAACTAACTATGAACCCACATCTAAATCTGTAAACATGTAAATGCCACCAGTAAATAAAATAACGTAAAGTAGAAAACTTTGACTATTGTTGTACACTAAACTGCAAAGAAATGAAGAGTGTGCTCTCGTTGAAATATGAACTGTGCTAAAAAATAATGGAAAAAGTGAAAAGCTTAAGATAGCTATCAATTTTCATGGTGCCAGTTCCCGAGAAATTGCAGCTGACTTATTAATTAAATTTAGATAAGTTTCTAAGTAATAGACTTAGGCGCGACTGTAATATGTTATGTTAGTGGTTTATCAACTTTTTTTGTCGAAAATTAAATGGGTTACTTTTTCCCACTTTCCGTTAGTCAGTCAAATGCGTCGTGTCATTACGTTATCAGTGAAGTGTTTATATAGGCCACTGTGTCATTGGTGAGAAAGAAAGGAACACTCTCGAGCGATGGTTACGCCCCAGGGTACAGAGAAAGGGAGGACGCCAAGGAAGAACGACAGGGGACAAACATTAGGAACCAGTAGTTATCACTACCCGCATGCAACAAGTGAGTGGCATTTGCAGTTCAGAAATACGAGGTTAGAAACATTAAAAATAGGTTGCTTAAACGTGGAAAAATTGGCAGCAAAAATGTAAAACAAAGATTTCGTTTGCTATGCATCAGAATTGCACATTTTTGCTTGTGTTGAGACTTGGGGGAACGAAAACAGTGTATTTCATTTACCTGGATATGCAGTGTACAATGAAATAAAAAAACAAGTAAATATTGGCGAGCTCCTTCGGGTATTTCTGTTTTGTCAGGGAATCATTTAATAGCATTAGTTCCATTGTAAGAGCACAATGTACGGATGTATTGTGGTTGAAACTATCAAATCCTATTAATCTAGTTTTAGGTGTTGTTTATAATCACCCACAGAACTCAAAACTTGCAAATGAACATTTGTTTGACGAACTAGAATTAACCATAGTGCAACTGGAAGATGAGGGAGTGGGTGATATAGTAATTGTGGGTGATTTCAATTCTAGGTCTGGGAAACTAATGGTGGAAGTGAACACTGAAACTGATAAATATGATAGAATAGAATTAAATAGTATTGCTTTCTTACCTACAAGGAACAATCAAGATAAACAACTTAATCGAATTGGGAGAAAACTTACTGATTTTTGTAATGCAAGCAAATTTGTTATTCTGAATGGCAGACTACAGGATGATAAAGAAGGCAAATTCACTTATATAAGTGAGCAGGGCTGTAGCACAATAGATTACTGCCTCAGTGCGCTTCACACATACGATCGAATCGTACGATTTGAGGTTGATGACCTGATTGATTCTAAACACCAACCGATAACCGTTGAAGTACCAATGGCAGATCACAATACTTTCCCTCAGCGCACAAACGAAACAGACACTCATACACAATCAGAACAGGAGCAAGTACACAACACACTAACATTCAAAAGACAGAAAAACAATGAATATAAATTCAAGCAAGTTCTACACATTTCTTTAACAAGACTTTATACAATAAAAATCAATGCATGTATAAACAACTCAGACAGCGAAGCGGCAAACTCTATACTGAACATTTTTTTCTATTGTGCTTGAAGAAGTATGCGGGTTGATACCACCATAAACAAAAAACAAAATAGAAATCAATGGTATGATTCGGACTGTGTCACTGCGCGTCATGAAGTGACCATGGCGCTACGTATGTTCAAACAAAATAGGGTAGACAAAGCTTTGTTGACCGAATATTTACAGAAGCGTAATCGATACAAACAGACATGCAGAAACAGCAAGAAAAATTGACCTAAATGTGGTTTCAGAACTTATAAGCGGCCTTAAACGAAAGCGACCACAGAGAAATATGGCGAATGATCCGAGAAACTAACTATCAGGGATTACCTAAACAGAATATTTTCACACAGGTATGGGATGGTCACTTTAGCAAAATTCTTGGTAGTATAGATACATGGGAAGCAACACAATCAATACCGACCCAACTGACACAGAATGACCCCATTCTAGACAATTAAATATCAATAGCGGAGACGAAGCTAGCTATCAAATCTATGAAAAATAACAAGTCAGCGGGGAATGACGAAGTAATAGCAGAATTTTTTTAAACATAGTATACACAATGAAAACTTAATGCACACTTTAACTAGAATGTATAACAAACAGTTTCATGGAACAGATGTGCCCGCCTCATAGGGAAATAACATTATTATACTACTATATAAAAAGAAAGGTAATGCTCAAGATCCGAACAACTACTGGGGAATTACACTCTTGCCAGTTAAGAGTAAAATCTATACCAAGATACTGGCCACAAGAATTGAACAATGGGCAGACTGCCATGATCGTATTTCCCCACTGCAAGCAGGTTTCAGAAAGGGCTATATAACCACGGACAACATAATGGTTATACGTACTCTAATGGACAAGGCGTTGTCAAAGAAACGGGGGAGACTATTTAGCTGTTTCGTCGATTTTGAAAAGGCGTTTGACACCGTAAGTAGGAACACTTTATTTTATAAACTGGGTACTTAAAGGATGTCTAAAAGAACAATATACAGACTCCAACAAATATACAAACGAGTAGATTTTTGTGTAAAGAACGCCACTAACATTTCTGAAACGATTCCTTCTTACTTAGGACTACGGCAGGGTTGCCAGCTCTCGCCTATTCTATTCAAGTTATTTATTAACGAACATAGTTGAGAGACTGAATAAAATTGACAGCCACCCACCTCATATACTACAACTACCACTCCCATTACTACTATATGCTGGCGATTTAGTAATTATGTCTCAATCGGTAATTGGATTGCAACGAGCATTAAACACATTGGAAATGTATTGTACAGACTGGAAACTTTGAGTAAATGTGAATAAAACTAAGGTAGTAGTATTTAAAAAGGGCACAAATCATCAAGCGACGAAAGATGGTCATACCAGGGGAAGGACCTAGAAATTGATAAGAGCTTCAAATATCTAGGAGTAAACTTTTCATACAATGGGGCATGGAATGACCACCAGAAAAGAGCAGCAACCATCACTGATCAAGGCCTGTTCATAGCATGAAAATACTGAACAAACATGACAGCTTCCCATGGAAATTAGCTATACGAACATTTAATACACTATTGCAACCTATACTCCTGTACGGATGCGAAATCTGGGGCACAAATTACATCGACAAAATAATTAACAAAGCAGGCACGAAATTCGTGAAACAGGTTTTGGGAGAAGCCCAATCGGCACCTAACAGTGCAGTGCTGTTAGAAACAGAGAGGTATCCAATAAGCACTGGTGAAAACGATGGTTTTAAAATACTGATTGTATTTACGGGAAATGAATAGTATGTGGGAATTCAAAGAAAGTGTTTAGACTATCAAATGAAACACAGAAACAATAAAAATTGGTTAATGGGAGTTTTTGAATTCTTAAGGGAGATAAATATGGCCGGTGTGATAGACAATAGTAAAGAGCAACCAAACGAAACGTTCAAATAATAAAGCAGAAAGTAGAAGTACTAGCAATGGATAACTTAAAAGTAGAAGTACTAGCAACTGAATACTTAAAAGTGGACCGCAAAAAATGTTTCTCTAGAAACATTTGTAAACCGTAAAATAAATGACGGTACAGAAGCGTATCTAGAGTTGGGGAGGGAGCAAAGAAGGGTCATTGCAATGTTTCGAATGGGTATTTATAGATGGAAAAGCCCGAAGGACGATGAGGGAAATCATTTATGTGCCTTATGTGGTAAATTAAAAACAGAAGAACACATTCTAATTGCATGCAAACAATTGTGTGAAGCGCGCGTTGGGTCGTGGGGTAAATATCAAGCACATGACCGAGGAGTAAGCGAAATTTTTAAACACGAAAGACAAGAAAGAGATGGTGGCACTAGCAAAATTCCTACAGAATTTCTTCTCCTTACGAGAAGATGCTCTAAACGACAAAGAAACTAACACATCCTTTAGTCTCCCATAAAATATTAGATAAATATTGTTTTTTCTGCTGTACGAAGAGCAATTGTTACATATGTGCAAGATGTATTGTGGATCATATGACCTTCAATAAACTCAAATAAATTAGATCTAAATCTAAATATAGGTTGAAGGCATAAAGGTTAAAAATACATCTTGTAGACTCTCTCTC
>JAGDQP010022454.1:0-30393 GCA_022664845.1 Lepisma saccharinum
AATAGGTACAAGAACGAAAACTATTTTCTTTTTATTAACAATGATTTGCATGGAAACATTATCTCATCTTAGGTTACGTTATTATATTGTAACCTTGAATGAAGGAACAAGCGACTCAGTGAAATCACAATGCAATACTTTTTCATGTTATGTTAGTTTCTTTGCATCTCTTCTTGAAGGAAAACCAAACCGACTCACCGAAATTCATATATCGACACTTCATCCTCAGGCATTGTTGGAATGCATAACCTTACAGGGGCAAAAATCAGGCATCCATCATACTGTAATGCTGGGATGCATAAGCTTCCAGGGGCAAAAGACACCCAAGAAAGGAAAAGACAATTCGGGATTGTCGAAATTTATAAGTGCAAGGTTGACAGACAAATTTCAGGGACTCGAATTGTCTTTTCCTATATTGGGTGTCTTTTGCCCCTGGAAGCTTATGCATCGCAGCATTACAGTATGATAGATGCCTGATTTTTGCACCTGTAAGATTATGCATTCCAACAATGCCTGAGGATGAAGTGTCGATATATGAATTTTGGTGAGTCGGTTTGGCTTTCCATCAAGAAGAGATGCAAAGAAACTAACGTAACATGAAAAAGTATTGCATTGTGATTTCACTGAGTCGCTTGTTCCTTCATTCAAGGTTACAATATAATAACGTAACCTAAGATGAGATAGTGTTTCCATGCAAATCATTGTTAATAAAAAGAAAATAGTTTTCGTTCTTGTACCTGTTTCATTTTGATCTTCTGTTATTGTTTGCAAATGTATTTTCTAAGTACACATTTTATTTTTATCTTTTGAGAAACTTTCTAAAAAGTTTGCTTGCTTGTGCATTTCATAGTTATAGCTTTTATTTTGCATGACAAATCAAAAAGTATGAAACCATTTTGCTTTATGCATTGTAGAATATTTCGTTGCATGTACATTTTTTCTGAACAGCTTATTTTTGTTTTCCGTTTATGAATTTTTTACTTGAAACTTTTATTTTTCTGTTCAACAGAATTCAGTATTTGAAAATATATTTTTTTCTTTGTTGGTAAGATATTTCTAAAACGTTTTATGACAGAATACTTGTAGAAAAACGTTTCTGCATAACAAAATGTTTTTTGATAACACTTTGCATGACTAAAATTGTTTTCTAGATTACAAAAATGTTTTTGATGCATTGCATGAAAATCTTTTTCTAAAATGTTTCATGACAATGTCATAAATTAAATCTTTTTTTGTACAAGATAACTTTATTTAAAAAATAGTTTTGCACACCAAGAATAAGTTCTCTCACACTGTATGTCAGTCTTTTGTTTAAAAAGTTTTTTTGACAATCTAACTTCATTTTAAGAAAATTCTGTGCACGTGTAAATAAAAAGTTTTTGTGTTGCACTACATGTTAAAATGTATTGTTACGGAAACAAAAAAGAATCATGTAATATAATAGTAATTGTTTGATTTGTTGTGGTAATTATTCTTTGTTTGTGTTATTTGTTTTTGTTTTCATATTCTGCAGTATCAACTTAAAATAATACTTTAAACAATCACCAAAGAACTTATTCTTAATTGTTTACAAAAACTCATGTGATTTTTGTTACCTTTTGGAATAGTGAATCTAAGTTTCCCATAACTGTTGTACGCAAAATGTAAAAATCGATAAGAGAAAATGTCAGTTTGACTGATATAGAATGGAGTGGTCGTTCTACCTGTGAACTTTAGTATAGCAATGTCTCATGAAGTATTTTCTTAAATAATTTTATTAGATAAAACCCTTGTATAACTCTACTGTACAGGTTACGTATTTTGTTAAGAAGTCACACCTTTTTATAAAAATGATTGTAATATAACTATCATTAAATGTATTTTCAAAGCTGTTAGTACTCATCTTTTGATGAACGGAAATTTCGTTTTCACTGATCTCAAAAGTTAGTTTAAATTAACGCGTTTTTGCTTTTTTATATTTTGTATATTAGAGAAATGTAGAATGTTTCACGCATTAAGAAATTTACAAATATATGTTTTAGTTTGTGATCGCACTTTTCTTTAACATGCCTTTGACGATAAAAGTATTTGTTGAAGCATTGTTAAATTTTCATGCCAAATGATATGCAATTACAAGAGATTAATCCAATACTTCGTTACCATTAAGCAATAAAATATCTTTTTCGTTTAAAAATCTTTTTCATAGTGCAAGTAAAAAAGAAAAGACTAAATATGGAACACAACTCGTAAGCTGTGATTCTTATTTTTATTCTAAGAGGATAGAAAGAGAATATATTTTATAGGCATGCGTCTCGTTGGATAACAAAATGTTATTCCCATGTAAAGAAAAATCCATTTTGCATTTTCTTTACTGAAAATATCAGATTACAAATTATATAAAAGAAGCATTGTCTTTCCACAATTGGTTGCTTTGTTTTTCTTGCGTAACATTTTTCCAAAATTAATTTCATAGTGTTATCATTTCTATAGTTTAATTAAACAAATATTTGGATTGATTGATTGTGAATGAGTGGTAGTGTTTGCGTAGCATTCGACATGTCATAAGTTTAATTGCAACACTCAACAATCCTTACTGCTTTTAAATGCAATTACGTCCTGCAAATGCTAAAATAACATAATCAACATACACTCTGGCCTTCAGTTTCACCAATCCTTTTCCCTCATCGTGTCACCCTTTAATGTCTATAAAGGTAAAAAATAAAATCGTACTTCCTATTATTTCGTGATTCTGTATTATTACTACAACTTCCTTCAAATTAAAACTAGTTCGGTTTATTCTGAAACAGCATATGT
Organism: Lepisma saccharinum; assembly: GCA_022664845.1. Lineage (NCBI taxonomy): Eukaryota > Metazoa > Arthropoda > Insecta > Zygentoma > Lepismatidae > Lepisma > Lepisma saccharinum. The sequence goes on from JAGDQP010022454.1 coordinate 2,794, forward strand.
ATATGCTACATTTAGTAAAAGTAATAATAATAGTTTGTTTTGCTGTGACAGTTGTACAAAATATTGGACAAACAACACATATTTAGATTTAATGTTTGCACCCACAAATACAAAAGATTTTAAAATTATATCCAAACATAATGACAACAATAAAAGGTCTCGCTTTATTAAATGAGAATTACTGTACACTATCAACATCATCAAATTTCAGATGCTACAGCATATGTCAAAAAATGTATTTGCATTTGTAAAACGAATCTAACTGTTCAATGTGGACCCTATGTTTTCTGTTTCCATCAGCATTTTAGATTGCAATGGTGACTTACCAAAATTTCCAATGCAAGTCTGGATGTATACAAAGTGTCAAGATATCTGTAATATTAAGAAAAAGGTATTTCTGTATCATAATTTTACATTATTAAATGCTGATGTTACTTTTACAGTCCCCATTACTCAAACGTATACTAGACTTTAATTTTGAAACACATTAAACTATTCCCTAACAAAATAAAAGCTTGTTCTTTGGTCTTCAACTGAAATAAAGACCTGTGGTTTAAATAATCAAAAACCCACTTTCATTAAGATTTTACATATATAAAAAGTACTCTATGCTTTTTGTCTGTCATTCAATTATTTTATTATCTATTAAATCGAATAGCCTAAACATTAAAAACACAGTTACAATAATTGTCTAATAATTGTACGCAAAAGTTTTATTTCTATAACATTAAACCTATCAAATGCAAATTTTATACTTTCCATGATTTTATGTGTTATACCTATGTAGTTGGAAACAAATCGTATTTCTTTCGTTAATGATTGTTTTATTTATCTCTGTACCATCTGGTATTCATTAAAAGACATCAACAAATTGGTGTACAGCATTGTGAGTAGTATAAAAAGATTGTCAGTTCGATTCCCACAAATAACTATCCTAACATAAATACATAAAAATATTAATACGAAGTTCAACTCATTTGCAAGTAAAAATATTATGTTTTAAATAAATATCAACACCATCCATCAGAGCATAAAATGTGAATCAAACAAAATTTAATATGCCAGCCTTAAAGGCTACAAATAATACTCAAAATTAAAACACCGGATTTTAAATATTACATACCTCATCATAATTCTGAAAGCACATAAAAATAAAACACGAAAATATTTCACCTTACTATTTATTTTTTAAAACCAAACACCCCAATATAAATTACTTAGGTTTCGTTCACTAAAAAATAGTATTTTCCAATTCAGTTAGATGTCTTTTCACGTTCAACTAGTGTTTTTTTCTACAAAAGCGACAGATTTATATCACGTCTAATTTTCTTTTTAGTCTCACAGTTTGTGTCAAATTTGATTTTCTTTCTACAGTACTAATCAATACACTGCAACTGCACAAAATTACACAGTTCACATAAAATATTATTAAACAGTTTCATTCACTACGTTTTACTTTTGCTTGCAGGATTTCACGCACATTGTTCAAATGAATGTTCATCTGTTGCGCCACACACCAGTAAAAGTCAATAAAGTTAATTTTCGTATAGTAATGCAACTTATTAAACAGTTCATAAAGCACATGAACAAAATCTGTATTCGTTAGTATGCGCAACACATATTCGTTGTTTTCAAATTGTACACATAACTGTCACTAACGTTTTCACACAATTCTCGCGCCTCCATTATACCATACTCTTTAGAGGTATAACTTTCCGCATAAAGATTCCACCAAATATCCAAGGATTGCCAAGATCTAACTCTCTTTGCATTCAAGTCGTATTCATAAAACGTACCAGTTGCTACTTCTATCATTTTTGATGCATTATGTTTTATATTCAAATAAAACCAATGAAACCCTGCGTTAAGTTTAGGATGTGTCCTTTTATAAATACTATACAAATCTTGCAATGTTACTGGATTAAATAGCACTTCCTCCGTCTTTTCTTTAAGAACCTCAAATTTTCCTCTACGAGACATATGCGCTGCATAAAGTGGGTGCCCATTAAAGCACTCTTCACATACAAGATATCGATTTGGTCTATATTTTTTACAACACTGCCATAAACACCACGTATCCGCCGTCTCAATTGTACACTTACAAGACATTTCCTCCTCATCCTGGGTAATATCGAATTCAACACATTCACTTCCTTGTTCTGCTAGTTTAGTGAAATTATTTGTCTTCTTCTATCCCCTTACTTACTGTTTCATTTTTAACAACATTATCCGTCAATACATTCACTTTTTACCTCTATTAATTTTGAGGGGCTGTCTAATTCCATACACATTTTTGACATACTTGAATCTTCGATTCCAAGTTTTGTGTCCATACATATTGTTGAACTATCAGGGACTTGTGTTGTCTGTTTCATGTCTGTATTTACATGCAGGGCATAAACACTGTTCTGTAAAGAAACACTTGAGTTTAATAGGGAGGCATTGACTGCTTTGTTTTCAATATCCATTTGGACCAATTCACTTTTCACCTCATTTGGTTTTGGGGACATACACATTCTTGAAAAACAGGGAGCCTCCATTCCAAGTTTTTTGTGTCTGTATTTACACACTTGGAGTATATATTGGTAACACTTGACTTTAATAGGGACGGACTGACTGGCCTTTCTTCTATATCCATTTCAGCAAATTCACTTTTCGATAGGGAAAATACACTGTTCTCTAAGGGTACCACATTTAAAGCGTTTTTCACAGTTACGTCATTTTTAATAAGCAAAGAGGGACTCTGCGACCGGTTTTCAGTATTTGGTAAAGTTTCAGCAAAAAGTTAAATTTCCTTCACTATATTTAAGAAGGTGTCACTGGCCCTGCTATCTTCTCCCCAGAAATCCATTATAAATAAACAAAGTTTCCAATCTTCACCAAGACACAACACTGTTCAAAGTACTTAATTTGTTCAATTAAATACACGGAATACTGCACACCAAAATCCCGATACAGTCTTTACAATCTTAAACTGCTTCTGTCTTCCTTTCGTCCAAACTATAAACCAACACCATCAACAAAGCGTCCATTCATACTAACTTTAAAACAACGCAAACAATCATAAGGCTTATACAACAATATTTTTGTGCCCAAACACGGTCATTTTTAAACACTTCTGCGCAACTCATATCTCTAAGCCTTTTATTTCTTTCATCTACGTCACTTCATTTAAATTCGCTACACTCTTCGTCTTAAAAATTATATTCGTAACATCATGATTTCTTATGGGTCTGTTATTACATATAAAGTTTACACATTATTTAACCACTACTTCAAAGTACTTCTCCCTATTTTCTTCCTTAAAGACACCAAGCAGAACAACCATAAATCCAGCCCTTTATCCACAAAAGTGCATGCAATTTCTCCAAGTACTCATCATTTCTAATTATTTTATATATACACAAAAACTTTGACATTGTAATGATATTATCGGAATGCATCTCTAAAAATATTTCATAAATTTCCTTACAAGTACAGTAAAGTTTCCCTACACAATTTCTCCCTTAGATTCCTTACCAATGTTAATGCAATTGTGCTAAGCATTGTCCATAGGACTATCATTATAGCATGCTATACATGTTAGTGACAATGCCAATTTCCAATGTTCTATGATGCTTATTATTCAATCACAACTAACTTTTTAGTACAACATTCACAAACTACCAATATGTACAGTTTCATCAGCACCTAGGTTCGAGTCTTTTGTTGACCATCTTTATAGAATTTGTTCGCTAATCACAATATGTTGTCTCATTATCAGATGTCCGCTAAAATATAAGCAAAATAAATGCTTTAAACCACAATTTGCACAACTCAGATACCATAAGTGTTACGTGAATAACGTATTTCTTTAAGTCATTCGCGTTGACAGCAATATCCATAATTAGATGGGTTCAATAAATATTTTATCTAGCACAAACAACGACGAGTTTCCAAAACTTTTGTTATATTTTCTTAATCTACTCGTCAAAATACATCTTTATACTAAAGTTCAAATTTCTATCTTAAATGGTATAAAAAAGGTTTTTCCATCGGCCGTATTTGTTTAAAGATGGCAACTTTTCCAAAATTTCTTACATTTTCGTAATCTCTCGTCAAACTATATCAATGCACCAAATTTCAGGTTTTTATCTTAAGTGATGTGCAAAATGATTTTTTCGTGCACTATATTTGTTTAAAGATGGCGACTTTTAAAAATATTCTTACATTATCGTAATTCCTTTGTACTAATGTATGTTGCTACCAAGTTTCGTGTTTCTAGTCTTATCCGATTAGACTGTATTCTTTCAAAAAATCAATTTGTCCACTTTATTTATTTAAAAATGGCGACTTTTGTACAATTTTCTAATACGTTTGTAATTCTTTTGCAGTAATCAACGCTTTTACCAAGTTTCGAGTTTCTAGTTCTAGTCGTTTAGGGTGTGTATCCCTTCAACAAATCATTTCGGCGGCCATATTTGTTTAAAGATGGTGACTTATAAAATCTTTTCTTATATGTTTGCAATTCTCTTGCAGTAATCAACATTTCTACCAAGTTTCAGGTTTCTAGTTCTAGCAGCTTAGTTTCTGTATTCTATCAAATCATCATTTCGGCGGCCATATTTGTTTTAAAGATGGCGACTTTTGTACAATTTTCTAATATGTTTGTAATTCTTTTGCAGTAGTCAACACTTTTATCAAGTTTCAAGTTTCTAGGCCAAGCCGTTTACGCTCTGTATTCTTTGAAAAAATCTTTTCGACGGCCATATTTGTTTAAAGATGGCGACTTTTGTACAATTTTCTCGTATGTCTGTAATTCTTTTCCAGTAGTCAACGTTTGTACCAAGTTTCAAGTTTCTAGGTCTAGTCGTTAAGCTCTCTATTCTATCAACACGTCATTACCACGGCCATATTTGTTTAAAAATGGCGACTTATAAAAACCTTTCTTAAATTTCTTCAATCTAATAATGACAATACGTCTTCATATAAAATTTCAGTTCTGTAGGTCAAACGATGTGCAAAATAGATTTTATGTCGGCCATATTAGTTATAAAATGGCCACTTCTTAAAAATCAAGGGCAAAACCAGAATAAGTACATTTCCTAGCTTCAAAACCAATATATACAACGTTCACGTTTCGTTATGAGGTTTACGTCCAACATAAAAACTTTTTCAAATTTATCCACGCTTTCGGAAGGTTTTCAGTTCGAGTTTAGTCAAATTGTATTTTATTCAGTAAAATCACATGTTCTTTTATCTCATTTTCTGCATATTTCAACGATATTCAATAGTTTTTCTCATGTATGCTATCTTCCTGTAATTTACCAACGCTTTCGGGAGCTTTTAGTACTATTTCCGTCAATATTACATTTTAGTCAATACAATAGGTTCTTGTTTTTGTATATCTCAATACCACCTTATATTCAACATTTGTGCAATTTACCAGCGCTTTCCTGGCTTCAAAAACCAGTATATTACAAATTTGTTTCAATAAGATACAACGAACGGTTAAGTAAACGTCCAAATGTATGTCAGCAGTAACTCAATGAAAGCCTTGCTTCAATTCAAAGGTCCAACTAAAATAAGCGCGTTTCCTAGCTTCAAAAATCCGTATATTCCACATTAGTTTCAATAAGATACAACAAACGGTTTAGTAAACGTCCAAATGTATGTCAGCAGTAACTCAATGAAAGCCTTGCTTCAATTCAAAGGTCCAACTAAAATAAGCGCGTTTCTTAGCTTCAAAAATCCGTATATTCCACATTAGTTTCAATAAGATACAACAAACGGTTTAGTAAACGTCCAAATGTGTGTTAGTTCAATATATAATTATGTTATAAGGCAACATTCTGCCATCAGCATTATTCCTAAAACAAACAACTAAAGTCTTCACATATGTAATTATCAGTCAGCATTAGTCAAATGTTTCAATACCAGTCCTAGTATAATCTTCTGTAACCATCACCACTATACCACAGCAACCTTAAGGTTAAACTTTAACCATTGGATCTACCACAACTTAAGAAAATCTAACACTTGAAGCAAGTTAAACTTTAAACATTGGATCTGCCGCAAGGTAACAAAATCTAACACTTGGCGCACGTTAAACTTTAAACAGTGGATCTGTCGCAATGCCATTCTTTTCTTTCAACACAAGTTAGTAAAACAGTTAAATTCATGCCAGTTAGTTAATTGTTAATCAAACTAATGTAATTACTAAATATATTTATTTGTGTGTCATATTCAAAGGTATTTGAAGTTTTTTGCATTCACATCAATTGTCGACAATAATAATTTCATTTTTTATTTCGTTTTCAAAAAAATATTCATCTCTACCATTTCTGCTTCTTTTCTTCAACTAAATTGGCGTTGGGCCCTAGGCGATGACTTCATTATATCCGCTTGTGGTTTGGGATACAAATTAAAAATGTTTCCTTAACTCTTTTTTCCCCTTTATTTTCAAAACTCATTAATTTTTTCTATATTTTTTCTTCTTCGTTCACGATGGAAGAGCCTCGCGGCATATTAGCAACCTCTCAACCCACGGTATTAAAATGTGGGTCGTCTATAGAAATTCGTTCAACAAATACGTGTCTCAACTTGTTTCGTAGATTCATTCAAGGGGGCGCGTCTCAAATAGCTAGCTATCAATCCACGGTATTAAAATGTCAAGTAACAGCGAGAGTTTCGTTCAAACTGTAATTAAACTATGGTATTAAAATGTAAATGTGGTATTAATTTTTCCGCTACACCTATTCGCCAGATCAGCAAATAATCGACTACCTCCTAGAGCAGGGTACCTAAAGCTACGGCAAGAGACATCGAGTAGAGCCGTCACACACTAAACAATCGTTACCAGTACGCTGTAAGAGATTCCAAACCTACAATCAGCACACAACGGCTAACTGCCACAACAAACCAAAATTTTGGAGACACTTAAACAGACTTATCGGCAAATCTAGCACACCCAAATTTCCACGTCTAACAGGTAAATCGACCCCACGTACAGATGCAGATAAAGCAAATGTATTCGCTGACAATCTCCAATCAGTGTTTACACCTTAGGTAACCTATCATCCTGTAACAAGAGCCTCACGGACAATAGAAAGAAGAAACGATCCACACAAATAACATCTGAAAATCAACATAGACCATGCTCTGGATGAAACTCATCCATTGACAACAAAAATCACAGCAGATAAAATCACAGATGTCACCAAACACAAAAAAGAACACTGCTCGGGGATTTGATACTATAACGTATCGTCATATAAAGAGGCACCTTTTACCTTACATTACTAGCAACCGATTCCATGCTATTTCGTAGCGAGACATTTCATAGAGCGACAATACGTAGCCGACACTACGTAGCCACGACACTACATAGCCACGACGTTTCATAGCTGCGACACTACGTAGCCACGACGTTTCATAGCTGCGACACTACGTAGCCACGACATTTCATAGCTGCGACACTACGTAGCCACGACATTTCATAGCTGCGACACTTCATAGCGACTACTTTTCATAGCCGCGAGTTTACATAGCGGCGACACTACATAACGATGACTATAATAGTCGCTATTTTACGTGACTACAACAGTACGTAGCAGCCAGCTTACATAGCGATAGTGCTACGTAGCCAGTACATACCTTCAATTTTACGTGAATATAATTCGTACTCCGACAGTGCATAGTACGAGTTTCCTTAACATCTAAGATGCAGCTTTATTTCATGGCCACGACTTACCAATTTCTATCATGACTAAGTTTCGAGCATTTATGTTATCTGAAAATATCTTATAAATTTTCAGAGTTTTATTCTATCATCTTTCGTTTTACGTTAGCTTAATTTCAGTATATGAGATAGGTAGCGATTCACCTAGCAAATGCTTATATTTAAGCTAAGTGAAGATTATTATTATTATTAATATTATTTACCTCACACCGTATTAACATTTTCTGAAGAATACTTATTTTTAGTCGTTAAACGTTAAGGCCACAGTGAAAGTTAAAATTTTGTAATAATTATTAATATTCTATAGCAAAATCGTTCAACGAAATAATGTGAATAGCAACAGATTACATAGAGCGACACTACATAGCCATGACAATTCGTTGCGGGGACACTACGTAGAGGCCACACAATTCATAATATTGTCAGCGGATGGCGGTGCTGTTGTCAATATTTTACGTTAGCTTTTCTCGTCAATATTGAAGACGACTCAAAAGCTGCGTGTTGTTAGATATTGGCAGATACAAGTTCACCCAGGAGCGTTATAACCTATTTAAACATATAGCCGATCACTTGTAGCCTGTAGCTAAATAATTCCAAATTCTCTTAGATCAAGAACTTTACAATTTATATTCTTTCATTTATCTTTTATTACGGAACAACGATATATTGCTTCATCTCTTATACGTAGGAACAGATGTCCGTACTTCGGTGGTAAATTGCACTATGCCACTTCTTGTCAAACTCCACCTTAGTACATACTTTTTCTTACATTTGAGCATGCTCTTGCTGGAAGTATACACAACTATATCATTGCTTTGTAGAAGAAATGGCAATTGACAACACAACACGATGTCGCAAAAAAATGTGAAAGAGCGTGCTCCAATGAACAAATCTGTGAACTGAGCTCGAGGTTTGCAAAAAGTTACATAGTGTAGCTTACCTTCGATGTACAGATTTATAGAATGTATTGTTATAGATTTCCAGAAAGTTGAAAAGTGAATTAAAACGTAATAATTTTATAATTCTTTCAATGATCTGCAAAGTATTGGTGATAGACAGACGAAGTGTGATGTGGGTCTATTATTCGTGTACTCAGGGCCGTTATTTCAGTCTTTGCTGGTGAGGGGAGATAATTTAGGAAAAAAAACTTTAAAATCTCGCTTAGTACATTCCACCTATTTCCAAGCGTAGCTTTTACTTCATACTCTGCATATACGTAATCAGTAATTCCGCAAGACCCTCTGTGGGGGATATCAGCCCCAAATCCTCCAGAACATCCCCAGCTAATAAATAATTACGGTCAAAAATCGACAGAAAACGTGCAAAACTCCAATTACACACTCCCAATTTTGACTTTACACCCCCGAAACTGAAAATCATGACGGAATCACTGTACCTGATTCACATGCATTTCTTCGCTGTTAATATGATATAGCTGAAAACAACTAACACTCATATCTGATATAAATGTAAGGAAATTTTAATTGTTAGGGTTTTGTAAAGTGATTTTTACAGCAGATAAAAAGCTCTAATATATGAAAGGGTAATGTATTTAGCTTCATTTCAGGAATCATTAACAAGATCGACGACAGAAATTTTCTTAACCTCTTTCCACTCCACAGCCAAATCATCAACGAGGCGAGTTGATCATCGGAAATTAATGACCGAAGGTAATTTTTTAGGCTTGACTAAACACTAGATTTACACATCGAAACATGCAAAAAAAATATATTTCTACACTGAACCCACGAAACTTGGGAAACCAGAGCAAACACAATAAATAGTACTGGGCTTCCTCCGAACAAAATAAAATTTTCGGCTCTCACGGAGAAGGAAAACAAAAATTATGAACAAAGATTCAAAAAGCACACCTTTTAAGGAAAACCAGAACTTGTGAGAGACACGAAATGCAACTTCCAGAACACTTAATATCCCACAATGACTCACCTTCGGAAGTGAAATGTTCTCAAATCTAAACAAAAACAAAAACTTAAATTTCCCTTACAAATGAATATAAAGAAAATGTATAAATCTGACCTTCTTGGTAATTCTGACTTCCGCAACATATGCGCCCTGGGTGCCCTGAGATATAAAACAAAGACTGTCTACCAAAATATATATATATTTTCACCACTTTAGTGCGAGCGGTCCCGGGTTCGATTCCCGGTGGGGGCTCAAAAATTTCGGTGTTGACCCAGCATCGTGAGGACAATTGGGGAGCTGCTGTGAATAAAAGACAGTGGCGATCACAGTGGGAGCTTCGGCTCTTCTCTCCCAACCCGTCTGGTCAGCGTGGGAGCAGTAGACCAACTCCTCCCTTCGGGGAGAGGCCTCATCCACTAGTGGATTGAATATGGCTGTGATTTATTTATTATATATATATATTTACATATCCAGTCCAATATCTAATTATATATCATATGTACATCCAGGAAGAAATAGGGAATGGTTAAAATTAACCCGAAAGACTTGCCCCTTAGGAAGTACACAACCAACATTGATAAAACAATTACTACTTGCTATACTTAGCACAAAAAGTTACAATACTTAAAAAAAAAAGAATAGCTATTAGAAAAATTATAAATACTGTGGTTTTATGCTGCAGCTTAATAAAAGTACTCAAACGTAACAAGTCCGTAGAAAAGTAACAAGTAACCGAGACAAACCCAAAATAAAAATAAAACAAATTAATTAAGAAAAATGAAAACGCTAGACATTCTCAACAGAACAGGTGCACACCAAGCAAAAATATCATATGATCCAACCTATTATATTATTCGGGGAAATAATGAGTAGTAGCAAAACAGTTCAAGAATCCAAGTTATCCCTCTGGAAAATAATATATGCCGCTTAGAAATCTTTACAAAAACAGTACACATTGACGTGTGTACATTCATTTTCAAAAACATTGGAATCACACATTTCAGAGCAATAAAAAACAACTCTTCTAACCTCTTCTAAAATATATAAAAAGCGAACAGACAGACCAAATTACTCATCTTCTACACACTTGTCCAAATGTTTATATATGAACAAAAACCATGTACCCAGAATAGCATAACGGTGGCCGAGTGGCAATTGCGCTCCTCTGCTATACACAAGGTCACAGGCTCAATCCTCGTAGAGGTTCATGAAACAAAGGTTTAAAATCCATTTTACGAGAAATCTGTAGGTCCACTCCTTAAAAGTCGACTGACTTACTTTAGACATTAACAACAAATCAAAAACAAAGAATACTTATACAATAACAAAAAATGCCATTGATAATAATAAACATAAAAATACCCTCACATTGGTGCTTTCGAGCACAAGAGATGTGTAGATATTAACCAACTAGAAAACAGAGACATGAAGTATACGCCCCATAGCTATGACTTCACAGAAAGAATCTGAACCAAGAACCACTAACAAGAAATAAGCTACAGAACGCAGAGAACAGAAACTTATACAGCAATTTGCATCACTAAATAGGATGCAAAATTGGTACTTATACACGCTAAGAGAGTGCCACGCCACCAAATTAAGAACTCAAACTGGAATACGAACTGAAATGATTCCGGGAAGTCCGAGCTTTATGCCTGATGCCAGACTAAGTTCCAAAATAAAAACCGGTATTTAATTATGAAAATGAACTACTGCTTCAATAATTTTAAGAATTCGAATTTTATACTTACAATGTACTGTTCCTCTCGTATTAATAAATAACGTTCCTAAAGATATTCAATTTCTGTTTCACATTTCTTTATTTTACCATTTTAATCAAAATATTTGTGTTCTCAGGGCGCTGGGCGGCACAGAGCAGGCAAGCAATTTCTTCGCGATCCAATTGTAACACCATACAGACGTAAAACAGAATTATTCTTGAGCGATACTGATATTGAAGGAAAAGAGTATTTATATATAAATTTCTTTACAGAAGACGAAGCTAATCACCCGACTTAAAAACGCACTATAAGTAAAAATATAAAGATTTCTTAAGATCTTTTTTATATTTTCGGTTTTGGTATAAGGTCTGCGCCAAATTAATTATTATAATAGACAATTAGAATTCACTAACCCGCATTGCGTAGCACGATACAAGTAGTTACTTTAGTTATAAATTTAGTGTCGAACCCCTACAAAAGATCGAAATTGAAAAAAAAAATTATAATAGTATTATTTTTTTTTTACTTTTCAGTGTGTTTTTATGTCAGTTTAACCTTTTTTTTTATGTTTTAGTGCATTGATATTCTCAGACCCACGGGTGCAACTGCCCCCTGATCCCTCTAAATGACGCCTCTGCTAGAAGGGCCTTAGAGTTCCTTGTGAGGGAGCGGGCTAGAAAGTCAACAGGCAGTAAGAAAGAATATTTTATCCCCTGCAAAAGTCTAGCATAAACTGCAACTCTCGTAGGATACTTCAGATAATGAATTGGTAGTTTACCCACTTAAAGCTGGTGCATTCTGGTCTGAAAGTTCATTTCAGCGAAACGCTTGCGTATTTCAGGTTCCGTTGCTACTCAGAAAAACTATCGCCTTCAGGGCACGGGGAGAAAGGGAAGAGAGATTACCGAACCACGAACTTCGTCCCTATTAAAGATATGGTCATTCGGAGCATTCCCTCTTTGTTCAGGTGCAGGTAGACTGAAGTTGTACCGAAGGTCCGACGCAGAACTCCCAAAGAACTTAATATGTCTATGGAGAGATTATACGATCTCAAGATCCGATCCTAACTGGAGAAACGGTCTCTTAAGAGAATACCTCAGACCCTGTAAAGAGTATGTTAAAAAAAATCAACCAGTCAAGCTCACGTACCCAACTGATGTATTAGGTAAATCCGTAGTTCTGTCAAAAATTACAGACCCGGAAGGGGTCATTACTATACATAACGTGCACTGGTAGTCGATATGTAAAACAAAATAAAAAATTGAATAAACACAGTTTGTTGTTTCAAACAGTCAGCCTACTTTTAGATTGTTGTTTCTTATTTATTACAAAAGAAGTTATTCGTTTCTGCTCAACGACAACACAAGATTTTGTTGTATAAAGTTGCAAACTCGTGCGCCATCTCTGTGACTACCTGGTGTGAGAATCGCCGAGTTGGCATAAATGCTGAAATACCGTGATTCAATTTACAAAGTCATGTAGTTCCTTCATAAGCAACAGCAATGTTACCGACACGTTTTATAATACATTTTTTATATTTTCGGAGCTCGGTTTTGCTTCTTCACATTTGGTAAATTTCTTTATTTCCTGCATATTTCTTATGAGAGATTTATAAAATATGATGAGATAGATTACCTAACAGTTAAAATTAATTATTTGGAGACTAAAAATTTTGGACAAAATGTTGGAATTACTCCAAAGTCCTAAACGTTTGACATCAAATTAGTTTTCAGTTTCCTCCTACGAAGAAGTTACTCTTGCCAGTAAGTAATAGCACCATATTCTGTAACAGTTGTAAAAATATGACCGCTACGTAGTGTCTTCACTATGAATTATCGTGGCTACGTAATGTCGCTCTATGTAATATCACGCTGGTATAAAGTGGTGTTGCATAATATTGTACTGACTTCTGTAGAAAGATTTCTTTATATTTAATATTACAAAGATTTGCTTCTTGCTTTTACGTTTTTACATATATTTTTTTTTCAAAAAAAGGAAATGTTCTTATGATAAGATCTAATTATAATATAGAGTGATTGATTAAGGTGATTCACAATAATGTGCTTTAATCAAAGGCACAGGAAAATAAATAATTGAGTTTGTGAACATTTTTGACAAACTCATATGACCTAACATTTTAAGAATTTTGTCATAAAAGGACTAGACTGCAAAATACATTTGAAAAACTCGCTGCTTCGATCTGTCGTCTCTACGAATTGTAATAATCATGTAAAATCACGGTAATAAAGAAGATATTAATTGCCGAAATGACGTGACTAAGTAATGTCGCAGGTATGAAAAGTCGCCGCTATGTATTGTCGAGTCTACGTAGTGTCGCCGCTATGTATTGTCGGAACTACGTAGTGTCGCCGCTATGTATTGTCGCGACTACGTAGTGTCACGGCTATGAAATATCGCGGCTATGTAGTGTCGCCGCTATGAAATGTCGCGGCTATGTAGTGTCGCTACTATGTAATATTGCGGCTATGTAGTGTCGCCGCTATAAAATGTAGCAGCTATGTAGTGTCGCGGCTATGAAATGTCACAGCTACGAAATGTCGGCTACGTATTGTCGCTCTACGTAGTGTCCAGCTATGAAATAGCGTGATACGCGCAACCATATATACTTTCATATTCCGGACTGGAAACTACCAAATCGATTGGAGGATCTCTAAGGTGCTATTATTTCCAAAACCAGACAAGGATAAAACATACTCGAAATCATACCGGTCCATACATCTAACCTCAACATTAAGTAATATACAAGAACGAATCCTTGTACGCAGACTGCATAATCACCTACATAAGTATGATATACTATCATATCATCAGGTCGGGTTTAGACCGAACTTCAGTGTAAATGATAATATGTTGAGACTAACAACGATAATAACCAACCATTAAAATACCAATTCGCCATCTTGCCTACCATTATTCGACCTCGAGAATGCATTTGATCACGTATTGCACGCAGGTCTTATCCACAATCTGCATTACTTTTGCCTCCCAACAGCCTATGTTAGAATAATATATTATTTCCTGAAAAACCGCATGCCCTATATAGCAATCAATGGCAGTCTATCACATCCTATATTTTCACATACAGGGGGGCCGCAAGAATTTTCCCTCTCTCCGTTATTATACATCTTGTTTGTAACTGATATGCCAACACCGCCTTCTCAGTACGTACCCTCACTTCCATCGCGGCGAGCGAAGCATATTACAACCGGCTACTCATCCTAGAGCGCCACGCACTATTGTTGGCCTTCCGCATCAAGTTCCCAAGGCCAACCAAGGAGTTATATGAAAAATCACGTTCCCACATGTAATAGAACGCAACAATTGAGAATAAAGTACTGGAGCTGTACAGCCTAAACAACGAACAAGATCAAACTCTAAACTGGAGGTACTTAATAGATACCCGCCACCACAGCACAGCGCAACCATATATCCATCAGCCGCACAATAAATAACACGTTGATATGCACGTACAATATATTAGCCTAGCCATACTCTCACATGTTTGATTAAATTCGCATAGCCCATAAATCATTTACTAAAATATACATATGAGAAATAGCACAACCGAAGATACGGCATAACCGTCTGCGGAAGACATTTGAAACCAAACAACAATCCTCCATTACTTTACCTAGCCTAGCTGTGGTTCGTTAGTGCACCATCGAGGACACTGTGTTGTATATGCACATAAGAAAAAAGTACACTTGCGGCCGCAATATGATAGACGGCATTTCTCAGTGTCGGAGGGTGAAGTTGATTTGAGCAACAGCATTCATTGCACATAGACTGATCATCTTATCATTATCATCAATGAGTTTCTTTTCACTTCCGACAAAGTACACGCTCCTTGAGCCCCTATCCCTACTGGGTACAATTTTGTTTATCACTTTAGATTCAGCGCATCATGTCAGAGAAACGACTAGGAATTCATCAACTGCCAGAGTACATACCTCAACCAACGAGATACTCAGACATTGAAGCCATATCTAAATACCGACGAAGACAGGACCAAACTGCTACATCATCGCGATCGAAATCTAGATCACCAAATGAACAACGCTCGGAAGAACTTCTCCATCATCACCACCACAGAAAAAATATCATACCATCAGCGACACAGAATCCGAAACTGATCATATGGATATCAACAACTTAGAAAAAATTGCGCATCTAACAAATTTTTCAAAGAAAACTCAGGCTTTTGCTCACGATTTTCGACACTAAGTTTCAAAATCCAAAACAGCTATCATAGCTGTTCACCAAATACGTTCCAGGAGACCACATACAACGCGTCACTCCAACAAGAAACAGGATCATCTTTTTTTATTCACTGGACCCTTCGTTAGCATCAAAAATGCAAAACAAGCATATCTTCGAGATACCTGGACCCAAAAGTTAACATGACCTGTATGGCCGACAAACCTCCGCGACAACCAATACCACCACGTCGCACATGAACTTTGTCAGTAGCTATATGCAGAGTAGAAACATCCATTTCAAACACCGATGCCGAAGAAGAACTTAAGGAAGGTCACTCGATCACGAAATGACTCCATATTAAGACCGGTGAACCGACATACATGGTACACGTCATTAAAACCAGCCAAGACAACAGATGATTTACTCAGTAATAGAGCCAACATATACAAGCGAAGATACAGAGTCGAACCTTATCATTCACCACCTCCACTTCCGATCAGACGCGAGAACTTTCAACAATATAACAAACATGTAACATCACAAGGCAAAAATTACCTAAAATGTGGATACTGTTCAGGAGCTCACATTACGAAATCTCGCGTCTACATGAAAAATCCACCGAAATGCACCACATGCGTGGAATCACATCCCAACTTCAGATATCGCTGCAAAACAAAACTACCAACAAAACAACCAAACCTGAACTAATTGTTCCCATCTGTACTACTGAAACCAAACAGCCTGACGCTACTCCTATTACACATGTTAACCAGCCAATCACCATAGGACAAGTACTAGCCTTCATAACGGTGACACTGCAAAACATTCATCCATTTCAACGACAATTCATACTGCAACAAGTCCAATACGCCGCCAAATTTATCCTACAAGTGAATTTCAATGCGACATATTCAGGACCTTATCCTCATTTCATTGCAGTGCTCATGAAACCGTAGTTTAGTTACAACAACATGTCTACTTTGACTACGCTGTATTTCATGGCTTTAATATTACTATTTCTGTATATCCGCTCAGTACCTCCGCATAAACTGCTGTTAGAACTTCTTCTAGAGGAACACGTTAACCGTTGTTTACTGAATGAGACACACTAGAAAAACAGTCAACATTTCAAAATTTCTAGATTCATGTTACTTAGACATGACAGTAAAATACCAGTTATCCGCGCTAAGAGAGGTAGTGCAATAGGATTCACAACTACCGTACCATGTAGACAACATACACCTCCACTTATAAACCAACCAGAGCACCTAATAACCACTGTATATTATAAAAACAATTATCTCACTCTAGCAACCATATAGATCAGACCAGGTCACCCTATACCATATGATTTCTTTGCAACTATATCAAATAACTTCATAAATTACATCATAATGGCCGATATCAACGGCCGATATCATACATAGTAGATCCGACAGAGACAAAACACACTTCAGAAATGTCATTGAATATCAAACCACCGGTACACTTCATCAACTCCCCAAAACAACCAGACCTATCTCCAATACGACTCGCGACATTGTCATAACCTCAACAAACTGCCAAATGTAGCACCGTCACAGTTCTTGATCTCATAGGAAGTGACAATGCACCTGTAAAACTTATCCTCAAATGTAAACAAATTCCATTTACATAACAAAATACACCACTGAAACAAGTACTTCGCTTTGACCGAGCCGATTGGGGACCTACCGGGAATACATCCATACCCGAGTCTCACATCTCACAACACCGACTACCGAAGATGAACTATATTTATCAATCGATCATATAACAGACATCATGCATACAGACTCAGAAAAAATCATAGCCCCCAAACACAATCCACCCATACAAACCTACCGTTCCACCGCAATATTTTTACCTTGATCAGACGCTCCAGACAATTCTACAGAGATTTTCAAAGGCCTGGTAATCCTGAATCACTTCGTCTCCATCGCCAACTTCAACGTACAGAAGGAAACTACACTAAAGCCTATATATTAAGACAATGGGTAAAAACCTGCAACTCACTTGCCGATGAAGCCCATCCTACACAGTAGTAGAAAATGTTTAACGCACTCACCGGTAAATACTCTCGCTACATATCTACAAGAAATATTCACACCATCACTTCTATTTAATTCTCATAGGCGCCATCCTGCAGAGCGATTGAATTTCACATCTCCAGCCAAATACAGAACATCATCTTCCCGACCATCCACTACTGCACTCATCATCACAGAAGATGTGACACATATCCTAACTCACAAACGTCAAACCGCACTCGGTAACGATAGCATCAATTACCGCCACCTGAAAGAATCACCTACATTTCTCATACAGCTCCTTGCAGCCATCTATACCTTTATATTACGCACCGGAATCTTCTCTTTACTCTGGAAATCATAAAAAAACTCATGTTCCTGAAACCTGAAAAACCTCCTTAGCTCCGAAATCCTCCTACCAGCCGATCCAATTAACTTAACCTTCAGTAAAACCTAAGACTAAATCCTAGTACACCGCCTTCATACCCACCTAGACCAATACAACCTTCTTCCTCCTTTACCAAGCAGGACTTAGCCCTTAATATAGCATAAACGATCAACTCCTTCGCTTAACCAACATGATCATCAACCACTTCAACCGTTCTCACCCTTTCTGTCCTGTCATATTCGATTTATATAAAGCATTTGACAAAGTCTGGCACTACGCCCTCATCTACAAACTCCAGTCTTTCCGACTTCCCATCGCAATTATTCATTTCATGCACAACTCTCTCACAAATCGTCTTGCACACATATCTATCAACAACAGTACATCTCTTCCCATATTCCTGCACTGCGGAGTCAGTCTAGGCTCCGCCCTCGCCACTTCTTTTTCTCCTCTTTGTTGCTGACCTACCTCATTACCCTCAAATATACATGTTTTCAATATGCAGATGGCAGCCACCGCCTTCCTTGAACTTAGCTCTACCATCCAATACATCAATCGTACCATGAACGATGCCATCAACACTTTCACTTTCTGGTGCAGTAAGTGTGGACTCGCCATAAATTTCCACAAAAGACAAGCAATTATTTTTATCCCACCAAAACATCGCTCAAAAGTCTATCGAAATCCTAACCGCCTTTCCCTCGCCGTCTGTCATGAACCCATAAAACCATCCAAAACTGTCGCCTACCTCGGCCTCATTTAAGACCATCATCTCACTTGGCGCCCTCATCTCTCCAAAATCATATCCAAAGCCAGTAAGAGGCTTAATCTCCTAAAACGACTCACAGGCACAACATGGGGACTAAATTCAAACATCATATTTAACACATATAAGGTATTTCTCAGACCAGTTTCAACCTACGGACTCACAGCATGGATTGTCGCCTCTGATCACATCTACCATAAACTACAAATTTTGGAGTGTCATGCACTGCGAATAGCATTCAGAGTAAAACTTCCAAGCCCAACCGAGGAACTCTACAACAGAATCACATTTCCACATCTACTACACATAGAAAAGTTACGTATCCGATATATTACGAACCGGCTTGAAACACACCATATTTTATTTCACGACATTCTGCATTCACGTGACCAAAACAAGCATTAGCCAAATATACGGACACACCTTTATCTCTGCTCTGCACACTTTACCAATACATTCTACACGTGACCATCCGGACATGCCACTCATATCAGTATACACCTCACCAGACATTCCTCATTATGTAGCACCCTCATACTCTACCCTGTAATCGTTTTGAACGCTAGGGCTCACCTGTCTCCATCACACACTAGAGTCACCCATAGTCCAGAAAATCCTCATTCATTCATCTTTCAATGTGCCAAAGTGTTGTGATGTATATTTGCACTTCATGCTTATAATCAACCTAATCATCATTAGCTAACAACTACCAAAATTTATGATTATGAGGCAAACTCATAATATTTCAACAATGATTTTTATTATATTATACGAAATAAAGAATAATTAAAATAATAATATAAACCCCTAGCATAACTACCAATTTCCTTTTTATATGCATATTATCCTAATTCCTCTTCCCATAAAGAGGGTACAACCCTCTGGGGGTGCTATTCTAAGCTTATCCTAGGCTAGCAGTTGTATAAACCAATTTTCGGTGGAACTGGCAAGTCGATAACAAGCCTAGCGTTTGTAGCACTGCTGCCAGTATTTTTATGAATCTTCCTACGTAATCATCCTTCGCCTCTTCGTGCCACACCGGAACGAATCTTGTGGACCAGACTCATCTCAGCCAAGGACCAACAATTTTTTGTCTGAGCTGGAAGGAGTGTTCGGCATTTGGGCTACTATCCCCACAGGTGGCCCCACCTTGATTGTTTCATAATTTCATCATCATCGACTACTGTAATGGACAAGAGCATGATTACTATCAATCAACAAGTCAACACTCAGGACTTCCACCAGTTGGAACAGAATCATAGTCACGACATCCGATTCAGATCTAGCACAGAAGATACGAAATAAACACACATTTGAGATTTTTGGTAAAACAGCTTCACTAACTAGACTCACAGAGAAACGCACTAAACAGCTACCGCCACCGCGCAAAACTCCGTCGCTATCTATAAGTAGAACTACGCGAACAAGGCCTTACAATTAACAATTGTTTACTCATAATAAGCAATGAAGATTCCATTTATCTTGTTCGATACTAATACGCAAAAACAATAAACTCATTATTAAGAGAGGGAGCATACATATACGGAGACCATCATAGAGTAGAACCTTTACACACTCCGCCACTACTACCAGTGTGGTGCGAGCGGTGTCAACAGTACAACTCACACTCTACAAACAAGTGTCCAAATCAACTTACTTGTGCTCTCTGCTCTGGATCTCATGGCACCAAAGTCTGTCCTAACATGCAAGCACCACCAAAATGCACAACTTGTCATGAACAGCACCCAACATTTAGCTACAAATGAAAAGCTATTCCGACACCAAAAACATCCAAACCATAACTAGTAGTAACAATGTGGCCACCTAAAATTCAAACAGATACACAACTCAAGTTACAACAACAAATGAGCAGATAACTATCAACCAACTTCTTACTTTCATCACTCTTACACTGCAAAATATCCATCCGTTTCAACGCCAACAAGTATTGCAGCAAGTCCAAAACAACAAACGCCCGACTCTTCACGTTAACTTCACCGCTACTTATGCTAATTTCTATGCAAAAAATTACGAAACAGCACAATAAGAGAAACAGCAATTCAAATTTACTACTAATTACAATGGCACTCATCTTTCTATTCATTAATATACGCTCACTAAAAGAACATAAAGTACTATTTGAACATCTATTACTGGAGGAAAATGTCAACGCTTTTCTTCTAAATGAAACACATCTTAAGCACAACCAAAGCTACAAAATCCCATGCTATAACCTCTTAATACAAGACAGTTCTCTACCTGCACTACGGGACAAGCGAGGGGGTGGCCATTAGAGTCAGTACCTTGATACCTTATCGCCTCCACTAACCATAATTGGCACAGCTACCGGAGCATATCATTACAACCCTATCACCAGGGCTACAATATACATCCGGCCAGGGCAAACCATACCGCAAATCTTTTACAACTACATTTCTAATAATTTCCGCAATTAAATAATCATGGCTGACCTAAACATACATAATCGAGCAAACCAAGAAAAGAGCCAATTCCAGTACTTCGTCCTCACACAAACCACAGGCACTATCCTACCAATTCCAAAATCCAGCAGGCCAGAATCAAACACCATTCCAGACGTAATAATTTACCGACCAATCTCACATCACGTAGCCACATTATAGTTATTGATCTCATAGGTAGCGCCCATCAAACTAGCACTAGACCATCCAAATCATCAACAAACTTTAACATCTCGCACAACTCCGTTTCGATAGGGCAAATTGCACAGACTACCGAATTTACATCAGTCAACAGCTAGAACATATCTCCTACAACGGAACAAGAACTATACTCTTATGTCGACAAACTCACCTCCACATTACAAACCGTTCAAACAAATTCATACCTAGAACTACTAATACATCATCTCGTCCTAAATTACCACCAAAATACCTTCTACTCATAACCAGATCACGCTGGCTCTACAAAGATTATAAACATATTGGAAACAGAATGTCTTCGACTACATCGCCAACAACAAAGAACTGTTCATAATTACCTTAAGGCATACAAACACTGCGCCTGGATCAAAACCTGCGAGAACCTGAAAGATACTAATCATCCAACCAAATATTGGAAGCGCTTTAGCATGCTGACCGGAAAATACACAACCACATCTTATCCACTCATAGCTGACGCTCAAACCCTTACATTCCGACAAAGACAAAGCCGGTGCCTTTTCTACCTACCTTCAAGATGTATTGACCCCACTTCCACCCGACAGACAATAACATCGCCATCCCGTAACCAAAATAAACCTTGCTTCGCCTGACTTACAACATAGTATCATCCACACGCTTCCCGAACATAATCGTCTTACTTCCTCCATCACTGTTGGCGATATCTCTCAAATCACTACACCCAAGCGATACACTGCACCAGGCATAGAATCTATTACTTACCGCCATATCAAAGAAGCTCCCTACATACTTTGTCACCTACTTTCTTGTATCTACATGTTCATTCTTCGCACTGGCTTTATTACTACTGACTGGAAAACATCGAAAACTATTACGTTTCTTAAGTCAAACAAACCTCCACACACATTACCATCATATCGAGCTATGCAACTAACTACAACGTCAGGTAAAATCCTTGAACGCATCCTTGTCCACCGTCTCCACACTCACCTAACAGCACACAATCTTCTCCCTCCCTACCAATTTGTATTTAGACCATCATATAGTATCAATGATCAACTCCTACGGCGAACCACGATCATCACAAACCATTATAATAAATCCCAACCATAATGTCTAGTATAATTTTATTTAGGAAAGGCGTTCTACAAAGTTTGGCACGATGCGCTCATCTACAAGTTCCTCTCCTTTCGACTCCCAATAGCTTACATACGTTTCATATACAGCTTCCTTACCAACCGTCAGGTCTATATTTCCATAAATTCATCCTTTTCTCATCCGATTTTCATCCACTCCGCAGTAGCTCAAGATTCATCACTTTCACCCGTTCTCTACCTCTTTTATGTTGCCGAATTTCCACAGCTCCCTACCAATATCCATATATTCCAGTATGGCGAGGATACTATTTTCCTTGCTCTCGCCAAAATCATCCAACAAATCAACACTCACATGACAGAAGTCATCAATAGATTCACAGCCTGGTGTAACAAATGGAGACCAAAAATCAACCCACAAAAATGTGAGGCTATTGTGTTCATCCCACTAAGAAGACGTTACCGAGTTTACCGCTATCCCGTACTCCCCTCTCTTTCCTTCAATAACACACCCATCACACCGACAGGAACTGTTACATTCCTATGAATTACATTTGACCATCATCTAACCTGGTGGCAGCACCTCACCACATTCACAACTAAGGCCTACAACAGAATAAGCCTTCTAAAACGCCTAACTGGAACCACCTGGGGACTACAACCTAAAACAGTTCTTAATACATACAACACTTTCTGACGTCCCATCCTCACATACGGTTTCACGGCCTACCTATTCTACTACCAGAAGCTTAAAATCCTTGAACGGTATGCTCTGAGGATAGCTTTTCTCATTAAATTTCCCAGGCCGACTGCCGAACTCTATGAGCGCACACCGTTTCCACACATTCCTTACTATATTGAAGCTTTGCGCCTCAAATACCTGTAACAACGCATTGGCACTGAACATCCGCTACTATTCGAAACAATACTCACCACAACCATTCAAAACCCACCCAACATCAGTACTCCCTGACCACTTATAATACTCTTCTCGTTATACCGATACACCATACCTCCAGACCACCCAGACTATGACCTTTCCACCTCCTTCTACACTCCAATCATCCAGCCATATGTTGCACCATCATATTTAGCACAGTATTTTCACAGTACTAACAGGGTCCATAATATCTACATCAGTCTAGAGCAACCCCAAGAGAAAAGCTATCCTTCATTCGTCTTCCTAACCAACCCCAAATGTTGTGGCGTCTGTAGCATTTTATCTTCATCAACCCACTATAGTTAATGATTATGACGCAAACTCTTAATATTCCCAGTCAATAATATAATGATTATAGAAATAAAGATAATAAAGGTATAATAATATTTCCATGATCACCTCAAACAGTCCTGCGCTCCTGGCTTTCCAAAACATCACTTAACCAATAGAAGGTATACCCCTCTGAAGGGCGCCAGGGTCAGCTGGCATTTAAAAAGGGGATATTTGAAAAAAATCCTCAGATAAATTAACCTAGCCTAGCTGGGATTCATAACCGTGCTTTCGAGGATGTTGTGTTGCACACGCACAATCGAGACCAGAACGCACACGATCTCAATAGGATCGACAGCACTTTTCAGTGGTGGAGAATGAAAGTTAATTTGAGGTAGAAGCCATAGCACAAAGAGTGATCATCTCATCAGTCATTTTGACTCTCGTTTTCATCCTTTCCTTCACAATTTCACGGGCTTTGGCCTCAGGACTGACAAGCAATATAAAGGACGTCTTTCACAAAGGACTTCCGGCACAGAACTCCATCACCCAGCGACTTTCGTTACGTTCATAGATTGGGACGTACTGCAAAGACATCGCACTCGCTCTAGAACTGCAGTACAACGGACTGCAAATAACCCACATCACCACCTAACAACAAGCAACATGTACACGATCAGGACATTGATAGCGATTTTTCAGATATTATGCACATCGAAGATAAAGCTACAGAACAGTACCCTTCACTTTACTCGTTTCTGCTAATCAACTTGGATCCCAAATTTCAGAACCCTAAACAACTTCTATAACAATTCTCTAAATATGTATCCAAGCAAACCAACGAACAAATTATTCCTACCCGCAATGGTGTCACCATAAAATCTCCAGACCTAAACTTCGCCACAACTATCAAGAACAAACACATCTACGAAATATTGTGGAAGACTGCAATCATGACCAGTTTAACCAGTCGGCGCATCAAACAGCCTCCACCACTTCGAAAACCACCACTTCTATCTGTGGTGTTGATCCACATGGACGGATGACGAAATAATCGAGGAACTCAAACATGAAGATTATTATTTCACAAATGTAATGAGAATCAAATGTCAAGCTGGCCCTTCATATCTTGGTCGTGTTCTGACACCCTCTCATGAAACAGTAAATGATCTTCTCACGCTGGGTACTTGTATATACAGAAGACGAAAGCGTTTTGAACCTTCCCGCACCTCAACCTCCGATTCCGATTAGATGTGAAAAGTGTCAGACGTATAATTCACACTCTAGAACTCACTGCACAAATCAACCGAATTGTGGCTACCGTTCTGGACCTCATTCAACTCGATAATGTAACAACATGCAATTACCTTCGAAGTGCTCCAGCTGTCAGCAAACTCATCCAACCTATAGTTATATGTTCAAAGTCAGGCCACAACCAAAACCAACAAAATCCGACCTTGTTGTTCCACTGTTTCCATGATTAACCATTACTCAAGGCAAGCATCCTAACCTCACAAAACCTATCACCGTCGAGTAACTACTATCTTTCATCACCCTAAGCCTGCGAAATATCCAACCTGCACATCGATCTCACGCACTTTAACAAATCCAAACTTCTGCAAAACAAGTATTTCAAGTAAATTTTCACGCCACGTACTCCAGCCCGTACGTACATTTTGTCAGCGCCCCACCTGCAGATAACGATCAGTCAAAGCAAACCACACAATCCTCATAAATATAGATATAGTCATAATATTTTTGACAATGAGTTCACTAAACCACTATTCGAAGCATTACTATCAGAAAAAAAGGCACATGCGTTTCTACTAAATGAAACTCACCTTCCCTCCAAGCCTCCACTCTTGCAAATTATCTGGTTTTAAATTCCTGCATCAAGCAAGCACTATACAAGCATTACGATCATATTCAGCCTATTTCTCGCCACTCTCCCCGACAACCACCAAGACCTACCACAGATTACAACCCTCACCGACCCAGACCCACCAGACTTCGTACCTCCATCACGTGCACGGTAATCCATTAAGTAATAGTATAGGGTTCATCTTGTCTCTCATCAGTGCCCCGCGCCGCCCCGGGGACAGAAGATAACACACATTCGACTATATTAACGTTTCCGTATTGTGACTGTGGCGTGTACACTTACTCATTTGATGAATTTCTACATTATTTATTCATTTTTTGCTTCACACAATTTAGGTTTCGGACGTACTCTGGGTTCTTCGTCTTGTCAAATTACTAAGTTGTGCGAAGTTTCGTTGAGATATGTTGAAAATTGTGGATTTGATATATTTTTACCAACCCTTGTATATATAGCTCAAATTTTGGTTTCGGACGTACTCTAGGTTCTTCGTCTTGTCAAATTACTAAGTTGTGCGAAGTTTCGTTGAGGTATATTGAAAATTGTGAATTTATCTTATTTTGACCAATTCTCGTTTATATGGTTCAACATCGTGGTTTCGTATATAGTCTATTCCAGTTCAAAGGTTTTTGTTAGATAACCCATTATTATTATTAGGTTAGTTGGCAACACTGAACCTCCTTTAACCAGTTACAGGAAGATAAAGACAAAAATGTAATATGATGACGTAATTCGAGCAGGCACTCCGCTCGAACAGTTCGAGCGCTCGAAAATATTTCAAGCGCTCGAAACCTATTCAAGCTCGAAGTGGATTTTTGCCACTTCTCCCACGTTTCGAGCGTGACTGCTTTGGGTTTCGGATTTCGAGCGCTCGAAATCCGCTCGTTGCACAGCTCTACACTAAACACTTGTTTTTTTTATGGTAATTTACTTCCCAGAATCTGTTGACACTAACAATTAAATAAATTCCTTTTCGACGCGTGGTTATATCCGCAGCTTGCATTTTCACATAAAACCTCACTAGAAAATTGAAATATTCAGCTGTTAACCCTGAAATTTGAACTAAAGTAACCCTTACCTCTGTAACATGCAAATACTCAAATAGATTTAAAATTTTGCGGTGAGCTTCATTTTAATATCAAAAATCTAATATCAGACAGCAAAAATACTGCAAGCAAACAAAACTCTTTGCCTACAAAATTATAATTAAAATATTTTCTATATTTACGCATTTACACTTTAAACAACTAAAAAAAAAACTTAGAAAGTATAAACAGTATATGCTGCTGCCATCTATTGACCATCCAGAAACCAAATTAACTAGGAAGTAATTACATTGCATTGAATATGACAAATAAATATGCTATTCCAATACTTAAGTGCATTAATACATTATCATTGTTGCGATATTTACTAAGGTTATTATATGATTGAATAATAGTGCCAGAAGCACAAAGACTTCTCCTTTTCACAGGTAATAATTCTTACACAACTAAAGCTATCTTTAAATTAGTGCCAGATTTATGTTTGTGGTAAGAAGCTATCCCAAAACGATATGTCACATGACCCTCTTCTCATTTGAAAATTTTGACCTGAATCCAAGATGGCAGACTTCAAGATGACCGCCATGACAATATTATACAAAATTAGGTGTGTCTCTTCCTCTAGTTCCATTATCCAGGGTAACTTCCCATTCCCTTAAGCCGTTTCTAAATTACAAGAGTTTGTTCCAGATTTTTTCCATATACTATGTATTGTAATCGGATTCAAAACTTTAGGTTGCTTGAGTCACCATTTAATATTATTCAATGGAGCTAATTTTTCTCCTGGCTTAATTTGGTCCCATATGGAACCCTTTTAGAGGATTCGTCAAAACAAATTCGGAAATCAAAACTTAAGGACCACCCTAATATATATATATATATATACGGGGGCCGGGAAACCGGGACAGGACCGGGAAACCGGGACTG
>JAGDQP010022455.1:0-30392 GCA_022664845.1 Lepisma saccharinum
GGTACTGTAACACAAAGTCCGAAAAAGTTTTTAGATTACAAAAAATAGCTGTAAGACTAATTAGTGGTCTGCCTCCCAAAAGTCATTGTAAGGTATTGTTTACCAAATTAGGCATGTTAACACTGCCTGCGTTATTTGTTTTTCAATGTTTAATGTATGTTAAAGAGAATTATAACAATTATGCACAACATAACAGTAATCATAAGCACAATACGAGGATTAAACACAACTTGGTGATAAATTATTGTAATTATGCAACAACACAAAAAAGTTTTACATGTATCTCTATCAAATATTTGAATGCTCTTCCAGAAGAGTACATTAATTTGTCTACTGCTGTATTTAAAAGTATGTTAAAGAAATTTTTAACTGTTAATCCAATATATGAGAGGAATGAATTTTTTGAAATTGTTGGTTTATTGAAAAACTGATTTATCTTTTTTTTTTTTTTTACAATTTGTATTGATATGCTTTGTTGACGATTGTAATGCTCTAGATGATCTCTTGAGTTTCTGCAATAAAATTATTATTATTATTATTTATTTGTAAATGATTTTCTTGATCGCAGTTGCAGCGCACGGTTCACAACGTTCAGTTATTTATATGGGTCAACACTTAACACTTGAAGTGGTATCGTGTGGATAGGAACATCGCATTTACGTGACATTCGGGAATGTTAGCATTTGTCTAACGCTTATGTTAGACGTAAATATCAGGCAAAAAGTGTTATCTTGTGATCGCAGCATAATATTTGGCAGTGGTGCTAACTACTGGTCTCGGCAATGTCAAATATGCCTTGTTTAGATTACTAATATTTTACGATGGTAAAAAGCATAGGTAAAACTAACTTGCGTTCAGACTACCGAACTTTACTTGGTTATCGTGAATGTACTACCATTGTCTGTAAAGAAACAAGAAGTTTCCGTAGAGTAAAGAATCTGCTTGTTACATGCGAGAGGATTAAATTATAAAAAATGAACACAAATGAAATGATTGTAGCATCACATTTTGTAGATTAGTTCTGCCATCATTCTTTTATACTCTAAAAGTGATACGCACCACTAGGATGCTATATATTTCGATAAAGAAAGAAATAAACTCACTAAGTGAGCCGTGCCTAATGACTAACTTGCGTTTAGACAGCCGTTTCTTACTAACGTTACAAGATAACCGTCGTAAGCTGACGCTAGTTAAATTTGAAACCCGCGTTAACGGTAACTACCGTTTACATTACTAAAATGAACTCGGGTTAACGTTAACCATGGTAAAATGTTAGTAATGTAAACAAGGCATTACTGATATACGTCTTCAGAACGGTGATATTTCCTACTGATCTTTAGTACTATTAGAATTACATAGCCTACAATTTGGGATTAGGACCAGACTTGGTTTTGTTGAACTGTCGTTAGATCTGCTAGACCTTCTCAAAGCAGTCTAGTGAACGGAAGTGCCAGACCATTCACTGGATATGAAGAGGATAACTACAGGTTAAAGTGTGCCAACTATTGATCACATTGTTGTTTTTCAAGGAAAAAAATACATGTTCTGCATTTTTATTCTTTCACTGTAAAATTAATTTCAAGAAAGATCTAAGAGTTTAAAGTTAGTCACATGCAGCTGGAAAAAGTCTGCACTACAAGTTTCAAAGCGAACCTAGTGTAAAAGTGCCAATAATTGGTAAGTTTACCTTAATTTCTTAATTAGTATTAACAAGGAGAATTACAGCATATTCCAGGATTACATTTTTTTTTTTAAATTCTACTCCCTGGAATTACGTAGGTTACAGCAAAGATCTTGGTGTAGTTTAGGGCTACCATACGTCCTGGTTTTCCCGCATAAGTCCTCTTTTAGGACCCTGAAATTTACGTCCGGGGTGGGGGTGGGAGTAGGTTTACTTTCTGTTCAAATGTCCGGATTTTTACTTTTATCCAGTCATCATAGATCAGAGATCACGAAGTTACAACTTTTCGAATCATTAAACGTCTGATGTTGGCAGTACTGGACGATGCGCTAAGCGTTAGTCGTTTGTTGTTACAGTTTCAAGTTCCGGTCCATGTGATTTCCGCGTCATTCGTTTGTTCCTGTTTCGAAGTGCAAGTTAGAGTTTGCGAACAGGTGTAAGCTACTAATTAATATGCCTAATAAGCAGAATACGCAATCAAAAGAATAGGTTAGTTCAATATAACAGGATGGACGTCAATACTATAAAGTCAGGTTAGGTTAGTGGCAGTATAATATCATTGAGAACTCTGTCAAATTCTATATGCAAGTATTGCTACCTGTATTCTGGATTTGTTCAGAAAAATGTTATAAAGTTTTGTTTTATAAAGACTTTCATTCTTTTTTCGCAAGTAACTACATTCCTCTAATGTTTATGCAGAGGATTCTCACTAATTATGAACTATAAATTGTTATAGGGTGATACATTGTGTGATTTATGTAATGTCTTCGTGTTTGTGAATAAATTGATGGTGTGTGTGTGGCTTTCGAAGAAAATGTCCTCTTTTTTAGCATTTCAAAATATGGTAACCCTAGTGTAGTTGCATTTGTCTCACCATCCCCAACATGGTGTAGGAGAAATTCTGACAGATCCCCTAATGGTGTGTGTCACCTCCAAAATTCTCAAGCACACACTTCAAACTTACAGGATAGAAACTCAACAAATGCACTTCTTCAAACTTGTTTTTACCCCTCCCCAATTGAATATCCTGACGGAATCCATGTTGTGTCGGTTGAGAAGGGCTTTGGCCAGAGCTCTTAATGCTGCTGTTGATACACACATACGCAAGCACGCTCATTCACACACACACGAACATACACACAGGCATAATGCTTGATATACACGTACAATATAAGCCCGGGAATCCGAATTAATTG
Organism: Lepisma saccharinum; assembly: GCA_022664845.1. NCBI lineage: Eukaryota > Metazoa > Arthropoda > Insecta > Zygentoma > Lepismatidae > Lepisma > Lepisma saccharinum. The sequence goes on from JAGDQP010022455.1 coordinate 2,878, forward strand.
GAACTGAGCCATGTTCAAATTCCGGAAAATTCGGATTATACGAAATAGCTTTAAAAATACGCAATAAATGTATCAGATCATCGTTTAGAGTATTGTAATACAATAAAGATGCCGTGAAGACAGGGATGAGATGGAGACGTGGGTTAGTGACCTTGAGTGTGATTGAAGTACGGGGCAGGGCTAAAATGGTCGATCAGGTGAGGCTTTTTCTTTATCAAAATACTTTCACAATCAATTTCCGTTAGGAGGTGTTCGGATTATTAGAAATTTCGGATTCCCGGTTATAGTCTACTGTATTATACCAGAGCTGAAACGGGTCGCCAAGTAAGGTTTTGGATCGGATTACCCGGAACTTATGGCAGAGATTTTTTCATCCATATTATGTAATGTTCGGTTTGAACAGTGTTTCTTGACAGGGGAATTACCAAGGTTGTTCTAGTATAGGATTTGCTCGTAGCTATCTCATGCGCAGAGAAAGAATGAAGCCAAAAACAACTAAGCATCGACCAAGGCGACGTACCTGATTGGTTAGTGAACAATTAGAAAGCTTGTTGCCATTTTGTTAGCCGGAAACAATGTTTTTTGATTGGAGTAAGCGGGCTAACTAGGCGAGACAGTTGTGACGTTCGGCTTCATGTTCTTGACAAAATCGTATATCCTCTATTAGAACATCCTTGGATATTACTTCCAGTGTACGAAAAATTCAAGGCCGAAAAGTTCCTAGCAATAATAATAACGTGGAAATAGTCTCATTTCCCCCTCCTAAAGAATAAAAATACCCCCAGACATGTGCAGATAACTGCCAGCTGAGCTAGTATCGTGATCTGAAACATTAGTCAGTGTTCTATCATTGAGTTACCGTATCACGAAGTCAGTCAGGTCACTTCGGTAAAGACCGGGTCAGGTTTCTGACCATGTCTCCGGGTCAGCTATGTCCGAGCCAGACCGGGTCACCAAAAGTGACCAGGTTTTAGCTCTGTACAATGAGCTCTATGTAACGATACTGTAGTGACTGCTTAGTGCCGAAAAGTTTACGTTAGATCAAATATTTATGCTCGTTTGTCCACTTCTAGTCTAATCTAATGTGCACTAAATTTTCAGTTCTAACTCACTTTTATACGCTTCTTATCGCTATGGTGTCCGCTTTTTATTTAATTCTTAATTACTGAGTTATTCCTATAATAGTATACCGTACTCTGCATATAGTAGAAAATACTGCAAATAATATTTACAATTTGTGCAAGAATTAAGAAATAAATCAGAAAACCGGCCGCACAGCGATATCAAGCGTAAATATCTGAGCTAGAACAGAAAATTTTGTCTATACTTACTGTTAGCAAGCCAAATACCGACCCCGACGGCGGCCCGACCAACTAGTAGTCGGCGCGATCCATAAGTGCCGTTTATTCGTCGGACCATTTTCTGGGCCGCCGTCGGTGTCGTCGGGCCAATTTCCGGGTCGCTCAAAACCTGCCCACCGACGTCGTCTCCTTGCCTGGATTTTTCAAAACCCGTCGGCCCTGCCTTCGCAGACGTCACCTGGCTTGCTGGGAATTGATTTAGACTGCAAGTGGACAAACGAGATTAAGTGTGCCGTCCACTCTCTGGTTTCATATATTCATGACATTTTCAATGGCAGCAGTCACTCCAGTATCGCTTTTCGATAGAGGTCATTGGCTCTCTATCATACATATTATAATCTGTTACATTCATTCTGTATTAATGGATATCGATGTATACTTGTTGTTGTCTTTTAAATGTACATTAGCAGGAAACAAAAGAAAAGCTACTCTTAATGCCACTTACTAGGTATCGATGTTTGACTTAAATATCTGAATTATCTAACAATCACGTATGAAGGTATAAACGCTTTGTAACACGATACAACAAACACACTTCCACAATACATTTAGGTACTGGCTACGTGTTAGAATTAATGTATTTTTTTCCCTTACTACATCTATTGATTCGTTGTGTATACGTTGAACATAGAGAAAACAAAAAGCCTATGCCTGAGGCTTAATGGTTTCGTGAGACATCACATACTCATTACAAGAGAGCCTACTCAATTCATCGATTTCATAAAAGTATTCCGATGGCGTACTTGCTATCAGTACATCGACGAAGGCTGCTTCTATAGGACACTTTTAAATTTATCTGGAAGAAAAAAAATAAACAGTTTGAATGTCTTTCTTCCTTTTAAGGAATCATATAAATTGAAAAATATAAATTACATAATATCATCGGTAAAAGAAGCGAATTGAAAGAGCATAGAATTTGAAACTTAATAACGTAAGTTTTTCTTTCTCTTGCGAACATTATGTTTGTCTTTATTTTTAGTAGACTAGTTCTCTTAGGCCACCATTTCATGAGTCATACACTTCGCCCGATTTGGGTGAGTAGCTAATGGAAACATGTATTCAAGTATTCTTATTGGCTATTCAGACAAATCGCAAGCAAAGCATGCAGCTAACGCGTACATGAAAAAGTGGCCTTACTTTAACTCAATTTCTCTAATTTGTCATAATTTCACAAATCATTGTTTCTCACAGGAATAACAAATAAGGCATTTCATTTCGCTAATTTCATCAACGTATTTCTGGCAGGGCCGTACTGCAACCCAGGGGCCCACCAGGAAGGTACTTTCTAGGGGACCCACTCACATGTACCAGGTGTGTAAATATGAAACCGGAATTTGTGCATAGACGGCGTTAGCTGTCATTGTGGTTACCGTAAAACTGCGTCTCTGGCGCCACTTGCTTGATTTCGCTGCTGATAATGATTTGCAACTCACAACCAGACAAGTTTCATGTCATAGTGTAATGTTTAATAGCTTTGAACATGGCGCAATTTGTACCTACAAACTACGATGTGCGGACAGCCTTGATCTTTTGTTACCATTTGAAGAAAACTGCTGCAGAATCACATCACGTGCTTGTCGAAGCTTACGGTGATCATGCTCTTGGTAAGTCACAGTGCTATGTGTGGTCTAAAAAAATTAAAAGTGGTGGCGATTTTGACGTGAGAAACGAAGAACGTGGAAGATAACCGAAAAAGTTTGCAGACAGCGAATTGCAAGCTTTGTTGGATGAGGATGACGCTCAAACGCAACAACAACTCGTGGATCAATTAAATGTGACACTAGAAGAAGTTTCCATACGTTTAAAAGCCATGTGCAAGATTCAGAAGGTGGGAAAATAGGTTCCACATGCAATGATTGAACGACAGCAGGAAAACCGAAAAACCACTTGCGAAATTCTGCTCGCCAGGTACAAAAGGAAATCATTTCTCCATCGAATTGTGACTGGTGACGAGAAGTGGATCTATTTCGAGAATCCTAAGCGTAAAAGATCATGGGTAACTCCAGGAGAACCGGCGACATCGACTGCAAGACCAAATCGCTATGGACGGAAGACAATGCTTTGTGTTTGGGGGGATCAGAAGGGAGTGATCTATTATGAACTGCTGAAACCGTTAATACCCAACGTTACCGACAACAAATGATCGATTTGCATTGCGTGAAAAACAATCAGAATATGACCAAAGACAACATAAAGTGATTGTGCTTCACGATAATGCAGCAAAACCGGTCAAAGAAACGATTGTGACGACGTTTGGCTGGGAAATCCTTCCGCATGCGGCTTACTCACCAGATTTGGCGCCTTCCGATTTTCACTTATTTGCATCCATGGGACACGTACTTGGTGACCAGCGCTTCACGTCTTACGAAAATGGCTTGATGGCTGGTTTGCAGCACAAGAGGCAAAGTTTTTTTTTTCTTTTTGGTCTGACATCCACACATTGCCGGAACGATGGCAGAAATGTATCGCTAGCGATGGCCAATACTTCGAATAAAATAGTTCTTAGCATTGTCATCCAATCACTGTGTCTTTTCTGTACATAAATTCCGGTTTCATATTTACGTACCAGGTACGTAGTACGTACTGCCCTCCTCCCCCGACAATAAAAGGGAGTCCGGGAGTGCCACTCGGTTCAAGTATGCTGAAAAGTCTTAAAGTGCAGATTTAAAACTTTTTTTAGGCGGTACTTCCTTCCCTGACACTGACTGATCTGATGCCCAATCCCCCATTCTTCCCTTGCAACTGTACAATCATCTGCACAAGCTCCATTACTTCACATCTCCCCCTAAAATAACAAGGGCGCACCTGGTGCATATACAAACACATATATGAAGCATCAGAGGTAAATTATAATTTATACAAATGCGAAACTACTCCACTGCCCTGTATTAACAGTAGATTCCTGACTTTGTAAACATGATGTAACGAATGATATTCTGATGTTCTTCTATGATCTCCAGAAGCAACACAGCCTGAAAGTATGCACCTAGTACGAATCCTTGCAGTGCAGAGGATAAGTCTCTCCCCCACTTTCACACAACTTTCACATAAGGGAGGTGGAATTGCTCTAAACACAAACCTTGCAAAAGATACCTCGATTAAACTGCTGTCTACAGAGTATCAAAATATTAAAATAATGAGGGCAGTACCAAAAACAAAATTCTATATCATCAGTGACATCAAAATGTATATTTTTCACTTCTTGTTTTTAATGTGTTTTCTTTTTTCTGTTTAATTTACTTTACAGCAGCTGTTTGTACATATCTAAGATCTAACCCACTTTTCGTTTCAGTGTACTATACTAATATTTGACTTACATCATACAGTCACATAATAACGTTAATGAAATACATTAAACATTACTTTTTAATCATTTTTATCACTGGCAAAAGTCTTAATGTTACCATAGTAAAGCATGATAAAATTGTGCAAATCTCTGTGCAAATACTGTACAATGTATATAAAAACAACATAATTTATATATTCTGGAAACTTTTAAATGTCACGGAATCATTGAACGACTGAGAATCGTTCCTTACCTTGTTGCACTGTTCATGATCTTAGAATCTTCCTGTTATACGTAGGAGAGGTCCATTTAACACAGCTATAAAAAAGGACACAAAACATTCTGATACTGGCAGTACGCACAATTCAAAGCAAATGTATAGCATATTGTACTTACTTCGCACCAGCCAAGACCATGGACCCACAAAGGACTTATTTCACACTGAACCATACAGTGCTTAGGAAAACTCATACGTAGGTGGATCATTTTAAAGTAAGGTATGAATGAATGAATTTTATTTATTTCCTTTAAGATTTTTGGCACAGGACGGGATATGCAAGCGGAAAGGATTTGGGAAGGAATCGGCCCTGGCTTTATTCTAGGTACCATCCAAGCATTTGCCTGGTCTGGAGGGAAACTAGGGAAAACCTCAGTCAGGGTGGCTGGCACCGGGGTTTGAACCCCAGACCTTCCTATGGCGAAGCCAACGCTCTACCACAGAGCCATGCCCCCTCGGTCTTAAAGTAAGGTCTTACCATGAGCACTATAATCTTTAAAGAATTAATAGTATTTCATTGGCGTTGCTACATTACTTAGCGTATGGGAAACAGAAGGAAAGGCGGAAAGGAAAGAAAGCTGACTTAAATTTGCATCTACACAAGGTCCCTTATGATGCCCTTAACACGCGTTTCAAAATACATCGTCGTTTAAAAAGCTACTTACCTGCAACATAGTGATTGCTCCTGTGATTTTCGTCTAAAGATATAAATATTTTCCTCTTTTTTTTTAAAAAAAAAGAGAAAAAATTGAGTTGAGTTTTCATTTTTTTCTCCAGGACTCCGTGACCAAGGAGCCCCAAAAAATGTTAAAACTTACTGAAAACGTTTTGACCATAAAAGCTTAAGAAACATGACATGAGTCATTCCTATATAATTCATTGACCCTTTTGAACATGTTGAGAGAGGGCCCATCATAAAAGTTTTTGATTGGCCCCCCTTGTATTTTCCCGCTCCAGGGCCCCCAATGGTCTTAATCCATCCCTGTATATATATTTTCTATACGGAAAACAACGGTGCTCTAAGTTATTATTTAGTATCAAGTTATGGCTTCATTTCAGATTTCAATTTAGCTGAATACGTCAAGCTGTTCCGTGTTCTAATTTTGATGACGTTTGAGTTTTTTGTAGCTAATTTTACAACACAAAACAATAGCCATGAGTGGTTTATCAAGAAATAAGGGAAAATATTAGCAAAATTATAAAGCAGAGTGGGAAATCAGGAACCTTTCAAGGGTTGAATTACGAAAAATGTGAAAGGCTGTTTTCGCAACATCATGGCTGGCAACGCTGGTCTGGGATTAGCTGACCGTATTGCCGGTACTCGACGTGTTATCGTCCTCCGTTCCGTTACTCCCGTATGCGAGGAGCGCGTGACGTGTGCCTTTTTGTACGTATACCGCTACTTACGATACGAGACGGAGGGACCACTAAAAAAATTCACCGTCCAGGGCCTTACCGGGACATTTCCCGGTTTCCCACCTGGCCAGTACGGTTCTGATTTCTAGTACAAGTCTAGAAAATATTCTAGTGACTGATTTCAATATGGCGCTCAAGAAAGTGCATAGTGCCAATTCGACTTAATTTTACCGAAAACGGTATGCGGAGAAAGAAATTCCTCTCATACAACACAATAGTAAAATGAAATCGCGAGGACGAGTGGACAACATTGAGCTCTACATAAACGATACTGGAGTGACTGACTACTTAGTGTTGAAAGATAGGCGCCAGAGCAAATATTTAAAGTCGTTTGTCCACTTCCAGTCTAATCAAATGTGGACCAAATTTTCAGTTCTATCTCAGTTTTATGCGGTTCTTATCGCTGTGTGGTCCGATTTTTTTTATTTTACTCTTAATTCCTGAGTTATTCATATAAGTGTATATCATACTCTCCATAGAATAGAAAATACTGCAAATAATATTTACTTTTTTGCCAGAATTAAGACATAAATCAAGAAACGGGCCAAACAGCGTTATTAAGCGTAAAAAACTTAGTTAGAACAGGAAATTTGGTCCATATTGGTTTAGACTGGAAGTGGACAAACGAGATTAAGGGCCATATACACAGTCAGACCCGCAGCTGCCCCGTGGGTAACCCGTCCCCGCGGTCTGCCGAAGGGATCACTTTGTGTTGCTATTGCACAGTGCTTTACGACGGAATCCCGCGGTGACGGTTGAGCCGCGGGCTTGTTAAGTAAAATAAGCCTGCAGCGAGGCTAGAAAAATAATGGAAAAAGTAGACAATCACGTTGCGTTCGATAGTTTTGTCATTTATTTGATTGTTTCTAGCGAGAAGAGGAAACGTTAGAAACTTGCAAGCCCAAAGTGATTTCCTATACGTAAGAAGAGGAGCACATTTGTCTAAATACAGGGAAAATATAAGGACAAAGGGAATGTAAAGTTACCAATACAGCATCTAATAAAAAGAATTAGGCGATGTGTGGTGGAAAATAACTGAAGAATATAACTCTAACGAAGAAGTAACAATAAGCTTTTCTCTCAAGTTATCAGAAAATAAAAAAATATATTGATCATTAATTAGGCATTGGTATCAAAATTTGTAAAAAAAAAAAAAAAAAGAGAGAGAGAGAGAGAGAGAGAGAGAGAAAGAAATATGTAATCATGGGAAATTATTTGAGAGCATTAAAAAATAAATCACGAAAATATATGTTAGGAGAAATCAGAGAATAAATGGAACATTTTATGTAACAGAAAGAGCATTGCAATTGTATTAACCATGCTGTTATGAAACATATTAAAAAAACAACAGGAAATTGCTCCACCATAATCAGTTCATGGTATTTTTACGTTTTCATATCTGAGTAAACCTAACCGAACCTAGGCCTACCGTAGCAAATTGAATTAAGCTAAAAGAGAAAACATATGAAATTACATGGAAAAATTAAAAGTAAAAAGGTTGTAAAGTTACTAAAATGGAGCATTACCTAAACATCCTAACTTGGCATTTTGTTAACAGGGCTTTGTTTGCCCGCTATTAATGACGGTACCAGGATAGAAGTCCGGACTACACTATTACATTTGAAAAAGTCGGGACGTTGACTTAAGTTTATGTCATGTTAGAAATTGCTAAAACTAGGGGAGGATTTTCAGTTTGTGTAACGTAAAGTCAAAGCTAGGAATGTAAATATTTTTTACTTTTAACTACAAAGATATTAAAATTGGGGGATGCTCGACGATCTGTAGGGGTTGGGGAGTCTCGCAGAATCCTTGCTAAGGACTGATTTACATGCTAGCTTGCTTTGCCTGTGATTTGGGTGAGTAGCCAATTGAAGCACGTGTTTTATTACGTAGTATGTAGAACACGCAATAAAACGCGTGTTTCAATTGGCTGCTCACCCAAATTGTGAAAAGCTAGCGTAATGTATGTTTAATTTCAAGCGAACATTTTCCTCTTTTCTCAAGTTCTAAATCATGAGCACAACGTGAAATTTGTTCGGCATTACTTCCGAAGTTGGTCGTCCGTCTGGTTTTCGGCTAAAAGCCTGATGAAAGCTACGAAAATTTAAACATCATCATTTTTTACGTCCAGTTCACTGGTTTTCTGTTTCGTTCGGTTACCGCGCAGGGTGAGGATGTTTACATTTATTATTAATAATTGCTTTCTTGCATTTTTCGTACATTATCTTAATTTAGTGACCATGGGAGCGTGGAGGTTAGGTAAGGTTTGGTGCGGGCATGTATATTATCAAAATATATTTTCATATGTTCATATTTATTATTAATAATTGCTTTCTTGCATTTTCGTAGATTCTCTTCAATTACTGACCATGGGAACGTGGAGGTTAGGTAAAGTTAGGTGCGGTCATGTACCTTTACACCTTTTGTTTCCATATACGTTACAGTTCTTTTCGTCGGAACAAAGCTTACCACACTTCCTGCAATTTGCTTTTAGTTTTATTAAACCATGACTTCCACACAGTTTCAATAGATTTTCTTCATTATAGCCGTATAGTTTCACAAACTGCAATGGTGTTAACTCACATCCTGGGTAATGTCCCTCTACACCTGTAGCCATGTTCACAATATAAATGCTCGTAACTTTCCCACAATCCAATAGTGCGGTAACCTTCCGCCAAGTAGTTCCCTCCGCTTCCCAAATAGTTCCATGTTTATCACATTTTATATAATAAAATAAACTCAACTTTCGCTCTTCTTATATATTATAAGCCACACAAACGAGCAAATTATCCATTTCTTCTCTGTAAATTTTACTAGAAACGGACCACCAACTCTGGAAGTTAACCCATTTGTTCCATGGAGAAATACTATTAATATTTTAAATAAAGCAAAGTTCATCGGTATGACTACTTGCGAGTTGTGATATGTGCGGCACTCAAAGACCTATGAAAGCTAAGCCAATACACTACTCTGCACGATCTGCTATTTACGTTAACGTGCTGCGAATTAATATTATAATACATGTACCAAAAACTCATTTTCTTTTCTAAACGAATTACGGATCCGTTCCGTTCGATAAACTACGCTTACTTTTAGAAAAACCTTTTCAGCTACAGGCTTGTGAATTGAACCTATCCTTCTCCCTACAATCTAGTGAGCAGCACCATAGACTATAATAATGTTATTACGACAGCACGTCAACACTGCAGGTTTTTTAAAATTATAAAATAATTAACATAAATGGTCTGATCGTAAACGTAATGTTTTGTAAATTACTTGTGCCACTTTCTTGACTATTGTTAAAGCAACACTCATGGCTAAAACACAATATATTTAGAAAAATACAGAAATAAAATCACGAAGTGTGGATACACACATCACACACGGGACAGCCAAGGGTGGTTCGACCCTCCCGCGACTAATCCCTGATGCCGCGTGGAGGCCACGGGTCTCTTTCAGTCCCACGGGATGACTGTGCAACACAAAATGGTCAAGGGTCTCTCAGGCTTTCCGTGGGTAGCCCGCGGAACGACTGTGCATGTGGCCCTTAGCGTGCTCTCCGCTCCGCGGCTTCATCTTTACATGAAATTTTCAATGGCTGCAGTCAGTCCAGTATCGTTTTTTGATAGAGGTCATTGGTGGACAACGATAAGCAACGGAAGAAGAAGAAGATAACAATAATGAATCATAGATCCTTGATAATGAATAATAATAAGATGAGAAATGTGGTTAATGCTTAATCCCAGTGGGCTTTCCCGCCTTTTTCGTTTTATATCAATTATTCAAAATTCAGTGCAGGTAAACAAAATTTAAATTTCAAGGACCAAAGTTCTTTTCGTATTTCAATAATGGGTACAATAGTTTAAATAAAATATTAATAGTAAACACAGGAATCAGGATTGTGTGCACACAGACACTTTAGGGACAGAATAATGTCCCAAAAGTGTCTGCACACAATCCTGAAGTTATTACTAACATTTCCTTAAAGCTAATTCAACTCATTATTGAAGTACGAAACGAACTTTGGTCCGTGAAAGTTAAATTTTGTTTACCTGCAATGAAGTTTGAATAATTGACGTAAAACGAAAAAGGCGGGAAAACCCACTGGGATTGAGCCTTAAATTTCAGATTTCAATCAGACTTGGTACACACAGAGTATCACTTACAATCTGAAAAAAAAATACTGTGGGGTAAAACACCCATGGGGGAGGCGGAGGGAAGGAAGTAACGTGTAAAAATAATCGAAAATGAACGAGATTAATGTCAAATCCATATTTTTTGGGGTCGCTGACATGAATAATGACACTCCGGATTCTGTTTAAGTCCAAGTTCAGCCTCCTCGGCATTAGGGGGTGGGGTGGGGGTGATAAGAGGTGAAAAATATAATGTCCCAAATGACCGAGATCAGTGTCGAAGTCATAGTTTTCGGGGTCGCTAAGCTGATAGATGGACATTTAACCCCAGTTTAGTCAAATGAATAAATAGACCTCTGTGGAACTTCCTGGGAATTTTTAGAAACGAATAGAACTTTGTAGACCTAACAGAAGATTGCGTTAAATAAATATTCTAGTAACGCCGCGTATTAAGATATTATTAAGTAATTGCCTTGAATTTTAATCATTAGTTGATACGTCATTTCGTGTCAGTTTCTTTCTATAATACAAGCTAATGAGCAAGGAGCAAATAATGGCTTTTGCTTTGCTAGTCGTTTAGTACTTTATGGCTTATGGAATTCGCAAGCTCATCGCCGCAGTAACAGACGTTCTCCATAGGATTCTATCCTGAGGAAGTTCAAACCAGTTTTCATCACAAACACCTACTTCTCGAAGAGCCCTTCTACTATTATCCTCCCAACGTCATCTCGCTCTTCCCAACGGTCTCTTTCCATCCGCCGTACCAACCATGTTGGAATATAATCATCGTTTCTCCTCCATCCGAGCTCCATGGCCTGCCCACCTTAATCGTCGCTATTTCATTATACTTACAACATCGGGTGAGTCGTAAAGTCCATGAAGTTCATTATGCAATCTCCTCCATTCTCCTGTCATCTCTTCCCGTTCCGGCCCGTAAATCTTTCTGAAGACCTTATTTCCAAACGGTTGTAATTTGTGTGCATCTGCTAGGGTCTTACTCCAGCTTTCACAGCCGCAAAGTATTCACTCAACAAATTTCTTAATTGGATAGTAGCAGGTTCTAATAATCATTGGCCATGAAAATGTTAATAGTCAGTAGGGGTTAGTTAAGTAATTGCCAGAACTATTTTGTTAAGGTTCCTGGCTTTTGTATTCTTAATTAAGTTAAATTGTTATTTCGACAGTGAATGTTTTGTATAATCTCATAACTGTTAGTTTCATTGTAATTCTTAAACTGAAGATTAAATAGTTAATTCGCCTTAAAAGGAACTCATTCTGATACAAAATCCTTAATCTCAGAGGTGAGAATAATCAATCTGTTTTCATAAACAAGGAATAGGAAATGAATATCAGTTGTTGTCAGAAGAATTGTTATGTTGTCATGAAACGATATCTTAGGTTACACTCAGACAGTTTCTTTATGGCTGGTTCAATCGATAGATTCGTTTCTATAGTAACTTTGGAAATGACACAGAAAAACAAACTTCCTAGGAAACATGCTGTAGCTGTTTTAAAATTTATACTGTGTATGTGAAAGATATTTGGAAGAATTCTGGGAAAGTTTATTTATACAAATTGTCCACTTACAACAATTTGACTCACAAGAGGTAACATATTGACAATTGGTTATTTGGTTCAGTAATATTAATTTAAAAAAACAATAGTTTCTGCGAAGCTTTAATTTCCAAAGCGAATGGATGAGACCTAAAATGGTAAATATTACAATATTTTAGTCGAAATACTCCACGAGTTTTATGTTTTAATACCTATTTACCATGGTTTTTACATTCTTTTCTTTAGTTCACAATGGTTTGTGGTGTCCTCGAAATCTTGCAACGTTAACTCATTTCCCGACGTCATACAATGCTGAAAATTTGCACAGCGACGTAAGTCGGGTGACAATACAATATTCTATTGCTACTTTCATATATTTTCTATTTATATGCATATATTTTGAAAGCATATTTTATTTTTTCTAATATGCACTTCTTTATCCTAAAATAAATACTAGCTTGCAACGAAGTGGCATTTGACTGGTTGCAGAACACTTTAGGATTTGGGTCACAAAATATTAATTTGAGGAAAAGTATCCGAACACCGAAATAGCTCTAAAACAAATAATTAATACACTTTTTAAAGACATACTTTTCTTTTTAAAAAAAACATACTAAAAAGTAAAAAAAATAATTCTGTTTATGCATGACTAAAAAGAAAAGCATTGGGCGCGTCAATTTAGTAATTTGTAAAGTGACTGCATATGAGAGAGCAATGCAAGCTTTTCATTTTAGTCATGTATAAACTTTTTTTTTTTTTACTTTTTAATACGAATTGTTTGAAAAAAGTATGTCTTTGAAAACTTTTTACTTATTTTTGTATAATGTTATTCTAACAAATACGTGGGTACGATTTACAGCTAAGAAATCTGAATATATAATTACTTATTAATAGAAAAAAAATGCTTCTTTTTCTAGCTTCGAAAAATTTGATGGTATGGAACAGAGCAGAAACGGGTCACCGGGTCAATCCGGTCATTGGGTCAAGTTTTGAGTTGGATCCTTATTTGGGACCCAGTCTGCCCCGATGACCTGATTTTAGCCCGATGATCCGTAGGGCAGAGTACTAATTCTTTTCTTATTGATATGCTGTTACGTTTGAACAGTGTTTCATGTAAGGGTTGCCGCGACCGTGGCTGTTACCTCCTGGAATACGAAAACTACGACACTAATTCCTTAGAGGCTAATTTCACGGGAAAACGGCTGATTTTAATATTTGACCGTGTTCTCATATCTCATTTTATTGCTCATTTGCTCATTTCCATCTCTATCTCAGATACTATCTGAGATTGAGATTTGCTTTATCTCAGATATTGCTCATTTCATTCTATGACTAGATACCTATGAAGTAAGATCAAATTATTATTTATTTTTTTCGATTTTTCTAACGAATAATAGAGCGAGGAAATATTATTAAAAATGGTGGATTTCCATTGATGATGTCATACTACGACGATTGAGAAAAAAGCTTTCTAATTTGCTTATTTTTTAACCAATTAGGCTGAATTTCATGTCAAATTAAAGCTAAAGATTTTCTGGATCCAAATAAGTAACACATGTGGTACAAGATGTCCCAGAAAATTATCACTGTATGTTGAAAACGTATTTTTGTTATTTTTTATATTTTCACCGCTGTAAGTTTAGTGAGCCATAGGTTGCAAAGCACACAATCTCTCTCTCTCTCTCTCACACACACACACACACACACACACACACACATATATATATATATATATATATATATATATAATGCAGATTAACCCAATCAAGTACTTGTTATTTTATAAAAAGGAATCAAATTCTTGTGATAATCAAATAAACAATTAATTTATTTGATAATAATGGGTCAATCCATTTAAAGCGACCCAGAAATAATTGACTTGATCGCTTTACCTCTTTCATTTTTCCTATATTTTAATAATTATATCCTTTGTATGTGAATAGTTCAAAATCTGCATTCTTTTTATTTTTTATCGGAAATTGGGATTGTATACTGGTATGTTTGCAGAGTATTGACCACATCATCTTAAGCAGTAATCGCTATAGTGATACTCTTGAGCTAGGAAAATCCATATCGGGAATTTAACTAATATTATAAATGAGACTGTGAGGAATTAACGTAAGGAAACCTAACTGGAATTGCTGATGGTATAGATCAGAAGTCTCCAAACTACGGCCCGCGGGCTAACAGAGGCCCGCGAGCCCCACCAATCCTGCCCACGGTAGCGGACCGGACATGTCCGGTATCCGGCCCGTTATAGTTTATTTTGAGTGCAGATAGTACAACTGGACGTGAGAAATAATAATTTAATGCTAGAATGTTGAAACTTGCAACGTTTGTTCTTTTGCTCTCCCTTATCTCACAAACTAAGGCGCGCTACGATCACAAACACGTTTTATCGGTATTTCTTCAGTATTTGCACTCGACCAGTTATACCGTGAAAATCACTATAAACATCACTTTTCATTGGTTTTTTCCACTTGGAATTTCGCAAACAACCTCTTTTGCGTCATACTATTTACGCGTTTTGAAATTCTATACACTTCAATTACATAGCGCTAGGCTATATTAGGAAAGTGAGGTTAGATTATTTTATATTTACACATTTTGAAATTCTACATACTTCACTGGCGTAATGTTATGTTAGGTTAGAAAAGTCAGTTTAGATTAGGTAGGTTAGGTTAGGTTAGAAAAGTCAAGTTAGGTTAGGTTAGATTAGGTAGGTATATTGGTATGATGAGTTCTTGTCATTACAGTATGTTGCTATGATGAGCTAGCTAGATCCTATCCCGTGGAACTTAGTGGGGGATTCAGTGTGGGCCTTAAGCAAAAAAGTTTGGAGAAACCTGGTATAGATGTTTATTAGTCACTAGATCATATAGTAACCCGGATATTTCAGGTTGTATGGTGAGAATTCACACTTTGTAATTTGAATTAGGTAAATGCATACTGTGATCGGAATCAAGCTGAAGCAAATTCATGGATTTATTCTCCTGGTATTACACAACCAGGCAGAAGTACATACCATAGTAGAACATTCTTAGAATTCTGAAGTGTTGCTCCTTTCTCAGTGAAGATACAGATATCTGGAATTATGTAAAACTCTAACGCCGTTTCATTTAATAATGAGTTTCTATGATGAAATTACAACTGAAAACATCCCCACCACTTAAATAAGTGCAAGTGAAATCCGATTTCATCTCAAACTGTTTCTAAAACTAACATTCTAGTCTTTTAAAGCACGAAAACATTCCGAGTAGTGCTTCCTTCCCTCTGGTTTGTATGTCATGTTCGACGCTCTCAAGTTTGACACATGAATTCTTATATTTCCTGCACAAGATAAGTTCATATCTAATCTTGAGCACTAAAATGTATAACAAGCAGGTTTCTGTCAGGATTTTTAGTTGGGGAAGGACAAAAGCCAAGATTAGGGGTGTAAGTAGAATTCTTCAGGGTTTCCGGGATTTCTGATAGTAACAGTTTTAAACTTTAGTGTGAGTGTTTGAGAATTTAGGTGTGTGACAGCCTCATTATCAAGGGATCTGGCTGTATCTCTGATGCAGGAATTTTTCACATTAATATTTTTCTTTATTTCTTACAGGTGTTCAGAATTTAAAGAATGAACCTTCTTGTTACCTTATCTTTATTATCTCTACAAACACTGTCCGACGCCAACCAATTGAAGGATAGTAACCTCATCGGATACGACAACGCAAGAAACTTAATAGTTGCTGGAATCCTACAAATGTATGAACAGCAGTTCAAGTGTGCTACTATCCTTTGCACTGGTAATGAATGCACTAATGCCTACGAAGCTACACTTAAATCATCCCTATCCTATTTAATAGTGAATATTTATGATATACACACAACTAAAGGATCTAATATTGAAGATTCTCTTTCAGAGGGTACCAAGTCTGGCTGCCATGCTTACATTATATTTGTAAAAGCTTTGGATGACTCGTTTAATATTCTTTCGTACTTAACTGAAAATAGACTAATCAATTACAATAATTACTATATCGTTGTAGCGAGTGATAACAACGCCTTATCTCAAGGTTCGAGAAGATTGAATAGATTTACAAAATTAATCTTTGTACAACAAGTGTCCAAATATATTTCCAAGATTTTCTACTACGAATTTGACGGATCAGTGCATACCCTTGATGCTGCGAGCAATGATATATTCACAAGAATATATAAACTCTTCTCTAACAAAGTGGTAAGTAACAAAAGCAAGCTTTTAAACGTTTCTTTATTTGAATATAGACCTTTTATTGTGTATCCGAATCAACTAAGCGATGAATATGATGGAACTGAAATAAGAATTTTAAATGCAGTGGCTCGTGCGATGAATTTTACTTGGCAGGTATTACATCAACAGGACGATGAACGTTGGGGTGTGATATACAAAAACAAAACAACCTCTACTGGTGTTGCAGGGAACGTATTCCGAGGAGAAGTAGATATTGGGATAGCAGCATTTTTTATTAACAATATGTACTCCTGGGGATTGGATTTAACAAAACCTTATTCAAGAATTTGTGTAACATTTCTGACGCCAAAACCTTATGAACTTCCTCAGTGGCTATCGTTGATTCGACCCTTGCAACCTCTAACTTGGTATGGCTTACTAATCTCCATCATATTTTGTTCGACAGGCCTCTACTTATTCTCAAAGGCGATGTCTATGCTATTTCCAATAAAAGCAGGCATCAAGTACTCCTATTTCACAGAATGCGTGTTCTCTATAATCAGACTCCTTGTGTTGGGAGGTGTGGATTATCCTCCCCTAACAGTATTACGTCACGTAATCACATGGTTCTCCTTCTATTTCATTCTAATTACGACAGCTTATTGTAGTTGTTTGATGTCCTTTCTCACAGTACCTGCTTTTTCGTCTCCTTTAGACACTCTTGAAAAGCTTGCATCAAGTAAATTGGAGTGGGGCGCTAGAAGTCCTTATATTGCCAGTGTCATTAGACAATCACAAGACTATTACGCTACTCAATTGTACCGTAAATATGTTCGGGTAGGAACAGACGAAATAAAGCAACGATTATTGCGAAAAACATTGGCTGTCGTTGTGCAAGTTGTTGGTAAACAATATGTGTCTAATGCTGAGTATATTGACGAGCATACGTGGCACAATCTTTATCTCATGCCCGAATGTATAGTGAAATATAATGTGGCTATGCTTTTGCAGAAAAACTCACCATACTTGCGACCAATCAACACAGTTATAGCTAAGCTTGTAGAATCAGGGTTAACAAGCTATTGGGAGACCAGAATAATCAGAAAGTTACCAGGATTCCGTCCAGAGACAATTACTAGTTTATCATCATCTCAATCAGGTAACGAACCAAGTCCTTTAACTTTGTTCCATATTCAAAGCGCGTCTTTTCTTCTTGGGTTGGGAACAGTTATAGCATCAGCTGTTTTCATCCTTGAGATGCTATCTGTTACTTCATACTCATGCAAAAATTTGCTTAATCGTTTTACTAAGGATAGTACAGAGCAGACAAACGTCAACGCCAGACTGATTGTCTCTGCAGATCAAAGAAACAACCAATAAACAAAAGTGCAGAACTCAAATAATGTTTACACAGATTTTCCCAAGTTGCTAGTAATTCCTAATGAACATTTATCTAGGATATGTTTGAAAGCATTGATTCTTCCTTCCCAGGAACGAACCGTTTTCAATGAGAAAACTTCTGGAATATTTTTTCTGTATACATTTATCAATTTCTCAGAAAGTGTTTTAAGTAAAATAAAATCTTTGAGAGCAACAAAGTTGCCATTCAAATTATTGATCTCAAAGCAGTTAGTGTACAAACACGAAAAAGGATTTTTCAACGAAACATAGCATTTCTTGAAACTATTGTGCAAAAACGAATCAGGGACAAGTGACAAACATTTGTCCAGAACTGAATTGATTTCTACCATTGTGTGTACTCTATCTTAAGAATTATTGATATGTCTTAAAAGACTGAAAATTTGGACGGGCAAAAATCTAATATGGTCATCGTACAATGTTACACTGTTCCAAGTTTACCTACGTAAAACCGATTACGTAGGAAATTTTCTCGGTTCAGAAAAGTTCACAGGAATCCGCACTTTTAAAAGCCGTGTATATTTTAAGTGTACATTTCGTTTTTTAGAATTTATGAAATTCCATGTACTGTGAAGTGATATCAAATACCAAAATTTCATGTTCTTTGTATGATTAGTAGTGGGAGAGCGGGAAAACATTTAACGAAGCTAATCTGTTTCCATTTGTGTCTCTTTAGTATCCAAAATGGAGTATTATTCTACCTTAAAGTCCAAAAGTGGGCAAAGACAAACGCATAGGAAATTCTCTCCCTTCCTCTGCGGGTTGGACGTGTGGTGCCATCAAATGGATGTGAGTTGAATTACTTACTAGATGCATCACACAGGCAGTTTCGTCAATTGCCGAGTGGTGATTTTATGAATAGCGTACATCCCAATTTATTTATTTTTAATTCTTCGCTTCGATTTATTGCTTGTTTGTGGACTTATTAAACCTGGACAGCAAAATATAGGTGCGCATTATGGTACTGCATTTGACCTTGTGCAAATTGCTAAGCAGAGTCATCTTGAAATCTTAAAACTTTGCCAGGGGGAAGGAAGCGGAATAAAATTGGGCTTACTATTTGTGTTGACAATGTAAGTAGGAATTTTCTGAAACCATTAAATCTCTTTGTATATAACAAAGAAATATGTAGTTTTGGAAACGTTCAAAATTATTTTACAACTTCTGTATTAGTTATCGAAACAGAAATTACATTTTTCGTCTGTCTTTGACAGTGGTTTATGTATTGAAACCTTACCGTCCTATATGATTATTGGTCTTCTCATCGCTTCTGCACTCGAAAAAAGGTTGTAGGTTTATATTAATGATTTGTATGTGTAATGGCATTTACTATTCATTTAAATGACTATACCCCATTTTATCATACCGGCTGGACAAAACAGGGAAAACAGGGAAACAAAAACAGCAATGAAATATTTAATTATGCACCTGTGTAGTAGGAGAATAAAAGCTTGATTGGAGTAGAAAATCATTCCGTTTAATTGCATATTATACACAGAACAGCCCAGTAAAGTTACACCTTCCCGTTCTGCACAACTTTCCCCTATTTAAATTACTAGAAGTCAACTCCGCAAGTTATCAAATTAGACTATATGTAAAGATACTTAAATTCCGCTGATTTTCCTTTCTTTTCTGTATAATTCAAAAATTGAAGACGATAAGTAATTATTTTTACTGTTCTAAAGCGTTTAGTATTTCCGAGTCTTATAAATGATTATTCTAGTCTGTTGTACAGTGTTCGAAATTACAAAGAATCCCAGAATAATGTTTCATATAGTTGTTAACTGTTATTTTAAATAAAATACAAATAAACGAATGAAACCAACAAAAAACAAAAGTATCAAAGAGTTTTGATCAATCACTTTCCTATTTACATTGTCAAATATAATAAAACTTGTTACATTTTGTAAACCCTGTTAATGATCATAATGTACATTGAGTGCCTTCTTTCTTATTGTTGCTTTCAGTGGTGGCTTGTTTTGTGATATCTTTACTAGCTGTATTGCAAGTTGCAAATACGTGAATGGTTGAAAAGATTAAAAACGGCATTCCCACTGTTTTCAGGTGACAAGTGTGTGGCAAAGGGAGGACTTTTCCTTCAATTTCTTTCTCACCAGCAGCTTTGAACATCTGACATTTTAGATAAATGCTATGATCGTTGCATCTGCTTGTAGACTAAGGATGGCGATTACGAGCTCTGACATCGCCGTATCCTCAACTATATTCCAGGCACAAGAGATACATCGGGTGTCAGTTTTTACGCGGCTCGTGGTTAGTTTAACGTCCCCGAAGTACCCCCAGACTAGGCTATATTTTTGTTTCCACTGCTTGAACTCTCCGTGGGATTTTCGGTGCTGAAAGGCTAATATTATTAATTTGGAACTACGACGAAAGCAAAAACAAAAATATTGTATCCGCGTGGTGTATGGTCTCGTCTACTGAAGGAGAACACCGTGTTTGTAAAGGAGATTGTTGATCATTGCCTAACAAAGAAGAAAACAAAGGGTAAAATGGTCTATTTATTAAGGGAACCCTTCTGCTCAGGAATCCAACAACCTTTCGGCTCAGCAGAACAACAGTAGGTGAAGTTTACATGCTTGTACACTCCAGGCAGTGGGGTAATAAGAAAGCTTGCGGGACAGAAAAATAGTTCTAATATACATTCTAGTAGAATAAAAAATATTTTAATGGACACATATTCTCAAGATTACTCATCATACTTTACTGTATTTAAATTTGTTTTATATTTTGTCTCCTTACCTGTAGTTCTTCTTGTGATGTTCGTTTGTATTTGTCTGGCAAGCAAAACGTCTTTGCATACGCACACGTGCTATTCTATTGTCATATTGATCAAATAAATATTTTGTTCAAAAGTCTAAATATTCTTTGAATGAATAAACTATAATTCACAGAGTCATAGTACCGTCGACATAAAATAGATCATTCTTAGTTAAACAATATAATTAAAAGGAACCCAGTGTGGTGTTATATAAATAGATTCTCGGGTGACATAGATGACCAAAAGATTATATAATACAATGCACATCACGCAGAATGCGAGTGACATCATATTAGAAGTTTCTCTTGATGTAACTATCCATTTGACAAAAACACATTCAACTCCAGCACTTACAGTACCTCCGAGAATAGACCACGTTTCATTCTGAAGCGTGATATGAGCAACCTAATAGTCACACACATCTGTTACCTGAGTTGTAGTGCAGTGAATTAGTATGCGGCAAGATTGATTTCTTCTTTCATTTGTTTTTGTAGTGGAAAATATAAATAGTTGCAAGTTTACGTTGGTTACGAAATGGAATCTATTAGAAGATTATATTGCGAGATGAGTATGTAAAGTTAAAACACATAATACTCCCCCTACTACAGAAAGAATGATTATCCCATGATAGGTAATGTTACTCCATAATGATTACTAAAAGCAAAAGGAAATATTCTCCTTTACGAATGTGTTCTGTAGAAATACTTTTGGTTTGTGACGTCATATTAATGTTTAGGACCTACGATCCAATGGCAACAACTACTAGTGCTACAAGCCTTCTACTACTGTTACTACAAGTGCTACTAAGTGTACTTCAAGTCAACTACTTCTACGGTTTTATTACTACTACTACTATTACGATGATATTTTGATGTTAATTAAAATAAAGGGTAGAGTTTATTATGATTATCATGAGTAGTGTCTATAGCTTATCTGTGAAGGTTTGTAGTGTAGAGGTGTATTTAAAGGGTTTACTTTAGATTAGTACCCAGAACTATACTCACCTATGCATCACCTAGTGCTGGCAAAAGTACCCCAGCCGCCAAAGTTACCCCATGCTACGGCACTGAAAGTTGTAAGAGGTACATGGAGGATTTTCCTCCGATATCCTTACTTGTTCTATACGGAGTCTTTTCTTACGAACTATTGGTATGCAACACTATTAGTTAAGTGTACATTTTATCAAAAAACAGGTACACGCTTAACCCATTTCTATTAAGGTTGGTTGTAACCAGTTCAATATTCCTAAAACAACTACAGTTTCCGAATCGACTGACTTAGTCGTATGGTCTGAAGCGTCTGCAAAGTCGAGAATTCGAATCCCTCCGAGGCACGGATAAATGCGAATTTTGACAAGCATTACACTCATATAATTGTGATAGACCCCAACTAGCAAAATAAGAATTTTTCATTTTCTGATTCACGCATGAGGAAAGAGCATGAAACTTGATGATATAAGTCACTTAAAAGACTCAAATAATTCGTTCAAAACTCTATGTACAGCTAAAATTTAAATGGCTGTAATAGTTACGTTCACCTGAAATTTTTTGAGGAAAGAAGAATTCCTGTATGTTGAATAGTTTTGTAGTTATGTAGGTTGATGTTAAAACTCGTCCGAGTTTGTGGCTGTCATATTGGAGAGCGGCAGCCATCTTCTCTTTGCCTCACTTCTGGACATTCAGACATACCAATTCATCATATTGGTACCAAAAATACACAAATCAAAGGAGATGAGCTCCTAAAAAACGCTTGTTACTCAACTAACAACTATTGCACTTAATCAGTTTTAAGTTACAATTCGTTCAATACAATACAATTACAATACAATTCGTCAACCCATCTTAAAATATTACTTCAATGATCTTCTGATTTCGGAGTTTGGTATTTATAAATAATACCCCGTCACATAGGAACACATATTCCGTCCGAGAAGATAAAATGTTATAGAATATTATTTAAAAGAGTGAAAGTCTGAAACACGTATTGTTGTATTCATTTCCTACTAATGGATAATGCTTTATTGTCGCTGCTGCGTTAAAACATGCAATAACACAAGATTTTGATAACAGGAAAGTTTCCATCCATGTGGGCACTTTTAAATGTCACACTATAATTATAGTAGCTTATATGATCTCGTACCTTATCTACTTGTTATAATCACATACTACTTTATGAAAAGAAAAACCACTCACTGCTTTATGTATAAATAAAAGTACCAAAGCACTTAATTGCCAGAAATAGTTCTATTTGTATGTTCTGTACGCTGCAAATGTTTCCTAAAGGTTAAAAGCTTTTGTATGAATTTTAATGGTTTCCACGTGGCATCATTCAACAAAACCATTACTAAAAGGGGTTAACTGATTGACTTGGCATTATATTTTTCTCGTCGAACACGAAAATTTGCATTCGTGCACCCAGACTGTCAGAGTAGAAAATAGTTTTCTGATGTTGATAAAGTGGACTCCAATCACTATCCTGAAAATCTCTTAGAAATTTGGAGAAAGTTTCTAATGATATCGAAACAAAAACAATATAGTTGCTAATACAAGTCACCGTGAAGTGCATACGTCAGTAAGGTAAGTTTAAAACATATTTCGTATCCTTGTCAACACAGTAAATTTCATTAACCCTTTAATCCTCAAAAAGGGTACAAATATACCAATATATCTGTTCGCTGTCTTCTTTCATACGTCCTTAATTTCTTCTGGCGTTATTTACATTCTTACACAACAAAAATGACGGGGTTCGTTCATTTCAATTTGATAACCGCCTTTTTTGTTAATTTAAACAACACAAATCGTTTTTGATTCCGGTCTTTTCATTCGATGTTTTCGATGTTAATGTAACATCATAGAGACGCCAATCATGCATAATCACTGTGGTGCAAAATGTAGTATTTTAAATATGATTGTATTGAATTTTCAGTTTCTCTATTATAATTTACCCTGATGAGTCCATTCCGGACAACAGTGAACTCATTTGAATTCCCATATTCCATTGCGTGATGACGTAAGTTGTAACATTTTGAAGGAAGCTTGTTAATCCAAAAATCTATGTACGACTCTGCGAGCCCCTGACAGGGAAATCTGAGTAACAGTAGCACTCCTAATGTCAGGGGAACGCAACACCAAGCAAAATTGATATTCAGTATTTCGCGTCGACATTTAAATGCACAAGGAGTCAATCAGTCGCTGCCTGTTACGTTTCAGTTATGTTTCAATGCATCAAAGGGTCTTCGGTATATTTTTCTTCCACCTGCATGCGTGTCAGTGTTTGCTAATTCCTCTGTCGCGAGAAGCATTGTGATAGCATGATTTCCCCTGATTGGTTGCGATTGTCGCTAGCTAGCTGGCGATTTCCAATCCTAGTATAACACTGATTTCTCTAAACGGATACTCTTTGCTTCACTCGACAATATCTTCCAGTTGTCGTCATACAATTCAGCCAATCAGGAGGGAATGGTTTACCTGCATATACATATCTTGTCATTTTCCTAGTTTAATATGTACGGTGATATTACACATAAGTACCACAAGTACACAGAAGCACCACTTTTTGTGTTAATTCAAACCATCGTACACCACAATTTTAAAGTTGAATTCAAGTTTAAGTCAACACCGAAAACAGCAAACATAACACCACTCAGCACCTCAATTAACACCAACTTGTATTATTGAAATAACTCGCAGTCGAAGTATTTGTCAAAGTGAATTCATTAACATCGGCATTTTTTTACTGTGTGTGTGGTTTCAAAGGTTTCTGGCAACATTGGAAATAAATCCAATATAACAAATATATAATGTAACGAACCGCGTGCATAAGCACGTGCAACACTCACATATAAACATACGTGTACTACAAGTGATATTATGTAAACAAACTTGTGCACAGATACTATCAACACCAAGCAGACGACAACCAAAGATGGCACTAGCATCGACGAAGATGGAACTAGCGTCGCAGAAGGAGGGACCAGAAGGACGTCACCCAAAATCAGGGCTGTAAAACGCCACACATCAAAGGAAGAGGGATCACTCTCGTCCCGGTGGTAAATCCTCACCTCCTCTAGTTCTCAAATGGCCTGCGTTGGGAACTAACTCCTTCATCTACAACCGATCTCAAGAGGCTTGCACTTGGATCAAACTCCCGGCTCTCGTAGAGCTTGTCAGCGGGGCCTTCCGTCTATCTATTCTAAGCCTAGACCCTCGTCCGTTCTCAAGAGGCTTGCACTTGGAACAAACTCCTAGCCTTCGCAGAACTTGTCAGCAGGGCCTCCTATTAAGCACCCAATCATTAGTGATTGTGCTGACCCTCACTTGTGACGGGGCTTCGCCACAGAAGAAGATAGGATAGGCAAATAACAACTTCGTATATAGAAATTGTACCGGACAGTCTTATTAGCAACTTGTATGTACATCCTTATAATTAAAACGGGTTGTGGGTTACATCTGTACGATATTCAGCTCTACCTGACCTCATATCAGGATCAAACGATAGCATAATAGAAACATTGCGATAGAATTACAACCCTAATTTCTTAATTAAACCGTTAGAGTCAAAATTACCACTGGTCTTTATTTAGAAAAAAGCATTTGGTGTAAAAAAGACACTTACTGGACTAAACATATTCCTGTTAGAAAAGCAAAATGGACAAACAGATTGAATATAAAAGGGTTAAATAATTAACAATTCTCTTGGTTACCAGTCTGGTACATTCCCAGTTCAAAAAGATAAGGTTTTAATTCCGTGCAGTATTGAACTCCGAAAGGTATAATTCCACCACAACTATTTAAGCATGACAATGTGTATGTTCTAATAAAAAATAGTTTACACGTCAACGGCCTTAAAGTATCTACACATGTAATTCTGTTTTGCCTTTAAGTCTCAAATATGTACTATTGACTCCAAAAATAAGTATGCATCTGGATTTCACGCGCAAGCGTATGCACCCCAAATGCAACCAAAGTTTATTGGGTTGCATACGCGTAGGAGAACTTGAAACTTGCATTGTACATGTTTGCGAAAATTTTAGAAACAAGTTGGGAGTGTTGTCTCAATGCATCATTACGGAAAAAGATATTCGTTATATTGCTACGTTAGAAATCTGAAATTATATATTTTTTACATTACTAATTATTTGGCCCCATGCCAATTAAATGGATATTGTACGAAAATGGCATACCAGTAATTGGCCCCACCTAGGAGCAATAACTGGTATGAATTATTTACATATTGATACATCCTAACGGATCCATAAACATACTTCTAGTTGTTGAAGAAGGAAAGTGTTATAATAATTACATGACAACAGCAAATAACTAGCGGCAATTGAAAATATAGTTCTTAGTTTATCTGCTTACATTTGATGGGTTAAATCTCTAAACCACGACAAATAACCAAGGTGATGTATTTCGTGTACAGAAGTCACACAAGGAACAATGAGGAACATGTCGAGAACAATGTCAGTTTTACCAACTTATTTTATTTCTTAATTGATTTTAAAATATCTTGAGAGGGCCAAAAAAACTGGATACGGACAATTTTAGAGACGTTTACCCTAGACGACAGAACAAATATCTATCCTCGTTTGTCCACTTCCAGCCTAATCCAATATGGACCAAATTTTCGATTATAACCCAGTTTTTTACACTTGTTATCGTTGTGCTACCCGATTTTATTTATGTGCTAATTCTTGAATGATTCATATCATACAAAAAACCTGACATTTGAAAGGCTAATGAAACAAAAAGTATTGTAGATAGAAAATTGCTTGTCGAAAAATTTAAAAGGGAAATAAAAATAATTTGTAATAAATAAGGTTCGAAAAGCTTCTGGTAAGTGTTGTCCATTCTTAGCAATACGCATTTGCAGACGATTTCTGAAGTCTATCATCACCCGACGTGTCATGTCTTGTGGAATACCTGCTACCTCCTCATGAGTTGCTCGCTTGAGTGTGGGACCGATGTGCGTAAACCTTAGATTTAAGGTGACTTCGATTAGTGATGAAGAACATTTCCACGTAAGTAGTTATGGAAACAAACAAAAGTTTGGGCTCAAAAACTATTTAGCTAGGTGTTATAATGATATTCCTGACGATTATCCACGCTCTGCGTCTCTGACTGTATTTAAAAAGCAAATAAGCAAAATATTGTGGGAACAATTGAAAGGGGACTGAAAGTGGAGTCGAGTGTATATGTCACTATTTTTTATCTTCTTTTCTTTTGTGTATGAGCCTTTGAATCTGCAGTGAAGAAAATCACTGTATTATACCTTCCACTAAAAGATTGTAATTTTATATTATTGTAGTTTCAAATCAATAGCCTTGATGTTACTGCTACTCAGAATTAGTGTATCTTAAAATGGAGAGTCTCTTTTGTTTCTATCTTCTGCTCAGTAACTATATTTCCAAGCAAACACGGTACTTTACAATTTGTTTATTAGCATAACTGAAGCATGTATTATGTCATATAATTTTTTTCTCTCAAACAGCAGACTTCGAATTGAGCGTTCTTGTAACATGTATATATGTACTGCTCCTTGATGTGAGCTTTTGCTCGTTGGAGCCCAATGTGAGTGAATAAAAAAAAAATCCGCTATTGGTCTGATCATAGCACCCGAATCCTGCACGAAACACTATTGCACTCTGATAAGTGAGTGTGGTTTTTTTTTTTGGTACATTTTACAAAGGTCGCGTTATTGGTCCTTATTTTCTTATAAGAGGAGCGTAAATGTGTATTGCTAAGAATGAACAACACTTACCAGACGTCATTTTCAAAACATAAACACTTACCAGACGCTTTTCGAACCTTAGTCATTAGAAGCTGTTTTTATTCCCCTTTTATATTTTTCAATCAGCAATTTTGTATCTACAATACTTTTTGTTTCATTAGTATTTCAAATGTTGGAAGTTTTGGGGGTCATCCTGTAATATACCTTATTTTGCATATGATAGTACAACCTGGAAATATTACTTACGTAACGATATAAGATATATGCAAAGATAGGGTTTACGCGTAGTCTAAGTTAGACTTGAATTTGTATCACAAGAACGTGTTTTAAGCTTAGACTTCATCAGCCTTACTCAGAAACTTTTTG